>OX155950.1:37467612-37565144 GCA_944548615.1 Micropterix aruncella
GTGTAAGATTTGACCTTGGTGGGCAGTTTTCAAAAGTGACAACCGGTCATCTCACACTCCGCTCTAGCGTGTTGCCCTGTCTCGTTCACACGGACTAATTTCCGATTTTAGTTCACGAAGAAACGCAATCGAGCCCAGTATCGTTATAAGAAGCTTTCGTATAGATTTCTTTTGATAAACCGAAGCAATCGCCACTGGATTCGACGAACGAAAGACTCGCTAAAGGTACTTACGTCGTTTTCAAAATGGCCGATGTAATTACGAGCGAGGATGATGCGTTACGTGATGCGCAAAACCCACGTGTCTATGTTGCTTTCAGGCGGTGTCTTCGATTCCGACGTGGATTCTGCTCGTTTCGGAGTCCTCGTCGTGCGTTGGCTTCATAGCGTTCGCATCGACGGGGTTAATGATGCGGCTTTATTTTCAGTATCGCTGAACCGCGTTATTTGCAGTATTTACCGCGCGATAAAGCTAATAACTACGTACGAAATATTAGATGGTTGGATGAATCTATCGGATCGGCGTTTCTACTATAAGTACTACAGAGCGCAATGAGCGCGTTCGATTTAGACCAACGTGGTCGTACAAGCGTAATTAATACTTTGCAATGATTTCTACACTGCTATTTAAGTATTGTTAGTTAAATACAGTGTTTTATCATCTTCACGACGATATGTTGCGATGGAAATGTTATCAATTTTTGCTATGAATTACTCAGATCAGTATTTTAGTCGACGGGCCACTGATAGGCCCGTGATATCTTCCGCTAGCTATATAGCTTTAAAAGTAAAATCGCAAGAGCCGGTTCTTCTCGGAAAATCCCATGTGGCAGATTTTTCCTCTCTCCAGATATTATTCATATTCAATTCATTTTATTCGTAAAGTGGTATATCAGTCAGATACAGATTAGCAAACATTCATACATATTAGCAAACAAACATTTTTTTTATTCGTAAAGAAAAGACAAAAATAAACATTAAACAACGAGGAAAAAAAACACAAGAATAATATAAAAAGAAGAAATACAAGACAAAATGCAAAGAGATCATTAAACACTTTAGCCATCAAAGCATTTTAGACTTCACTCGAGTAATATTCCTCCAGTGAGTAAAACGCCTTATCTGTAAGGTACCTCTTAAGGCGTCTCAAACACGTCAAGAGATTGCGCCTGCCTAATGTGCTCGCTGAGTTTGTTGTAAAACGCTGGGCCGGCGATATAGGCTAGCCTCTCCGACTTGGATAATGCATGACTTACCGAACGTAGCATGCTACGGGAGCTTGTTGAGACACATTAGGCGGACGGTAGGGCATCGAGTGAAATATCAATAGGTTACAAAAAATAAATAAAACTAGAAGTGTCGTTAGCCTTCATGAATCTTTATGAACTTATATATTACCTTCATGAGTCACAATCGAGCAGAGGATGTACAATATATCAGCGAAATTCAAAGAGAAAAACACAGCGGATGTTTTCAAAAAGTTTATTTCAAAATAGATTCTTTAACATAGGAGAGAATCTATGCATATAATGCTGGATATAATTGCTTAGATTTCTCTTATTTTTAGTCAATATTGTAATCACACATAATAAATACATAATTACCATTGTGTATTTATTATGTGTGATTACAATACAACACAACTCATTTCAACTCATTGCCAGCAGAAATTAAAATACTTCAAGAGGTTGCATTTAAGAAATGCATAAAAAGAAACTTAGCCATGCAAGCTCTCTATAATTTGGATGAATTTGACAAGGCCGTCTTAGTTTTTAAAAAATAAATTAGCTTTTATCAAATTTGTTCTGTATTTTGTCACCGTAGTTTTGATTTTATTGTAAAACTTGTTGTTTATTAACTGATTATTTTAAAATTTCTTGATTGACTATTTTTAAAACTTATTGATAGATTATTTAAAAATGTTGTTTACATTTTTTTTTTGTTATTTGAGTCTGTAAGATTGAATTTTTATAATTGATCCGATGGTGTCTTGCTTTTACATATAAAAAGTATATGTACACGTAATGAAGTTGTAATAACCTCTAGAAAATGTAAAATGACGTATTCCACAGTATGTACTTTTTGGAATTAATAAAATATGACTATGACTATGACTATGACTATTACCAAGGTATCCTAGTTATGCAAACTCTACATATTTTGGATGAATTCGAGAAGGCCGTCTTAGATTTTAAAATTATAAGAGCATTTTATAAATCCATTTGTTTATTCTTGACTACACATTTAAAAAATAATAAATATGTGATAGGGATTACGTAATAATTATATATTAATTATTTCTATTTCCTATAGAATATTCTTTAAATTTTTGTATATTAATTATATTTTGTATGTTGTTATCTTAGTATTATTTCTAGTATTGTTTATTATTGAACAACTTATTGAATATTTTAAAAATATTATTGACTAGTATTGATATTTTTTTGTAATTTTAGTCTGATTATTTTTTTTAAATCGAATTGATATTATTATTGTAATCGATTGTAATGAATTCATCAGGTATTTCGCAACAACAATGTAAATTGATGTATTTCACAGTATTAAATTTTTGAAATTAATAAACTATGATTATGACTACGACTATAACTTTTTAATTAAGATTGCTACCGTTTATCGTCTTTCCTATTCCTGATTATGTCAGTGTTCCTTGCGTCCAAATATGGTACAAATCTGGTACCGAAGCTATTAGAAAAGCGGGACTTGTGACATCACATGTTTTAAGAGAAGAAAAGATAAAAAAACTCTGATCACCTAATAGAGACGCAATTTCTGTGTTTAGATATGTATACACAAAGTAGATGAAAGCTTAACAAACTGATCCGCAAGAGGTGCTTTTATTCGCGAGCGGAGTATGATTTATGAATAATATAAATGCAAGCTGGCACCAAGAATCGGAGCCATTACTTTTATTTTCCCCGGCAACATGGGCGGTACAATTCTCGGCGGGAGAGCTCCAGAAAACGACTGTGAATTGGGAATTCTGTACACGAGCAGCACAAACAATACACTGCGTATACTCTGTCACACCTACCGCCACAGCGCGGCATGTACCTATAGGTGCGAATGAGTGTTTTCGCATCTGCTTTCGCGGGGGTGGAGATAAGAGACAAGTTGGAAATATTGCGAAAGGTTTTCTTTCGGCGACCGAATTCACATACATCAATTACAAAACTTCGCGCGTCCCGTTCGTCTCGGAATCCGTTGGGAAATTATACAAAATATTGTTTAAAAAAATGTTTCACCAAAGCTTTTTTTTTAAAAAGAAGCATTTAATTCTGATGTTTTCATTCGTAGCGAAGATCCCTACATCCTCTAAAAGTCTTGGATGTACAGCCCTTCGTCTAGATATAAATCTTTACGCCCTATTCCGGAAGATCTTTACTCCCCATTTTTGGAATAATTCAAAAGGGATCCAAATTACCTTGGAATGGTGTGTTACAATAAACTGCCTAAAAATATTGAAATTATATATAGAAACGGGAAAATAGCCCAGTTTAAATCGATATTAAAAGGCCTTATAGCGAGACAATTATATAAAATCAATGAAATATAATTAGATGACAGTCAATCTCCATCTCGATTTTATTTATTTAATTTGACATTTGTACCATGTTATTGATTATTATATTATTATTATTATTTTTAATTATCTTTGATCATCAATTGTATTAGCTATTTGTAGGACCATTGAATATCATATCTTATGACAACTTAAACTGTAGTTTTAAGTATCTAATATAACTATTACTGATTGTGTGGTGAGTCTCATATGAAATTATTTAGTTATTTTAACATTACGCGGCTTTATAAAGTGTCTAAACAACTATGTAAATATGTTTTTATGCACTTAATGATCGACTCTCGTGAATGGAAAAGATTTATAACTGGGAAAATAAGTACAATTAAAATGCACCAGGACCATTGAATATCATATCTCATGACAACTTAAACTGTAGTTTTAAGTAACTAACTATTACCAATTGTGTGGTGAGTCTCATATGAAATATTTAGTATCCATTCAGTTATTTTAACATTACGTGGCTTTATAAAGTGTCTAAACAACTATGTAAAAGTGTTTTTATGCACTTAATGATCGACTCTACTAAATGGAAAAGATTTATAACTGGGAAAATAAGTACAATTCGAATGCACCAGGATCATTGAATATCATATCTCATGACAACTTAAACTGTAGTTTTAAGTAACTAACTATTACCAATTGTGTGGTGAGTCTCATATGAAATAGTTAGTATCCATTTAGTTATTTTAACATTACGTGGCTTTATAAAGTGTCTAAACAACTATGTAAAAGTGTTTTTATGCACTTAATGATCGACTCTACTAAATGGAAAAGATTTATAACTGGGAAAATAAGTACAATCCGAATGCACCAGGATCATTGAATATCATATCTCATGACAACTTAAACTGCAGTTTTAAGTATCTAATGTAACTATTACCAATTGTGTGGTGAGTCTCATATGAAATATTTAGTATCCATTTAGTTATTTTAACATTACGCGGTTATATAAAGTGTCTAAAGAACTATGTAAAAGTGTTTTTGTGCACTTAATGATCGACTCTGGTAAATGGAAAATATTTATAATTGGGAAAATAAGTACATTTTGAATGAACCTACCGCCCGAGCACCCACTCATCGCATAATCCTTGCAAGACTTGGAATTTCTTAATTAGCATCAATAATAGACCAGATTAAATTATTTTTACAAACTGGGAAACTAAGTTCTAAAAATATTCCCTACCTCCCCAACTATCAGAATGATTGGAGAGAAACGTTTGGATTTGATAGCTGGAGCGTTTCAAGTACCAAGGCCGTTCCGGTATTCCTTTATTATATCTCGCTCATTTATTTGGCATTGTGTATTTGTTTCTTGGTAGATACCCGATTCCATGGCAATGTGCGTAATTTATAACAGGCCAATGAGGTTTTGAGTTGCTTGTGCTAGTGCTTGAGTGCTGTAGCGGCGCGTGAGCGACACATGTTTCTTTTTCTCAAATTTGGAATGAAGAGAGGAAGGAGGTATACAAAATAAATAAAAAAATAAAAAAAGATAATGTAAAAGTATATATGTATTTTATCAAATATTTCCATTCGATAGTCTTCTTCTTTACTTAACTTAAACGTCTTCACTTCCTTCCGTTTGCATGCCTTCATTCCCGATTCCTTTTTTTTAAAATATTCACTAAATTCTGGTCTTGATAATGATTTAAAATTATACTATATTACCTACTAGTATCGAATCTATAGAAGAGACTTTCAGTATTTTTTTTCCTTTCTGTCTATTGGCAGTTTATAACCGAAAATATTATTTCTACGTTGGTGATATGGCCAGGAAGGCCGAAATGATTCAAGGCCACTGTATTCAACTCTGAAAAGTACTCTTCAGACTTCAAAATTGTCAAGAAATTCATCTTTATACATTAAAGGCATTAAAGACATTAAAATATCATACAAATTTAAAAATAGTTTGAGTGCCTACCTCTTAAATTGTACATATGCAGATATTGAAAACATTATTAAATAATTGAATCTCTATAATCTTTATAATAAAAACATAATAGTATATGTAGTAATATAAATTGATGATTTCTAAATGTAATTTTATTTTATTTTTTGTGAATTTATTTTGTATATTATTAATACATATTATTTAATACATATATAAATATATATTAATTTTTATCATTTTTTAAAATAAAGTAATATTATAATTTTATAATAAAATAAAGAATTTTTATTAGGTAATTAAGATATTACTGTTACATTAAGTATGAATTTGTTTATTTATATAATAAAGATTTCTTATAATAATATAGATATAATATATAATATAGATTTCTTATATATAATATATATAATATAGATTTCTTATATATAATATAGATTTCATTTTTTTTTCTTCTTCATCAGCGCGTATTCGCCCACCGTTGGGCATACGCCTCTCCAATCACTCTCCACCCGGATCGGTTGTCCGTATAAATATAAATATAAATACCTCCAATCACAATGAACAGTACATAGATTTCTTAGGATAAATTAAATAAATTGTCTACCTTGGAACAGGCGACAGCCTAGTTAGGTTAAGACTTTTGTATATTGAATGTACTCATAATTTGAACTCAATAAATAATTTGAAATTTGAAATTTGAAGATTTATAGTTGATAATAAATGTGGCTTTTTGGCTGCAAATATTTCGTAGAACTGCTCTAAATCGGATTTTTTCAGCAGTAATGTGGAAAATAGCAGAACAAGTTCTACAGAGTCAATTATAGGGGCAATTCCGATTTTTTGGGACATATGGCAATGGTGCTTTTAGAGGGAACTGTGTATAACAGCGCATCTTCGCACATGCTATCACTCTGAACCAGGCCTAAGCCGCGATGCAAAGAGGAATAATATGTGTCAGCCTTTGTCCATCTATTGCCGGATACAGGCATCTCCCAAGGTCCACCACTCCATCTGGACCTCAACAAAGTGCAGGTTAGTTGTTCCGCAACCAATCCTTGGAGTTAAACACGCTATTATAATACCCACACCCGCAATGTTGTAACTGACTCGAGCCTTTGAGGAAAGGGCTCGATACACCGAATAAAATTCAGTCGAATAAAGAGGGACGTGGGGATATGAACTCGGCGTAGTCCATGCCGATCCTGACAGGGTCAGGAGTCGCATGCTAGATAATACTGGCATGGAGGGTGTTTCAGTTTACTTTCTTAATGTATTTAAATTTGTATACCTGGATATATTATATGACCAGCAGTATTCATAAAAACCTTATACATGGACGTGATACCTTATACATGGACCTTATACATGGACGTTATTTTCGTATAAATATATGTATGTGTATGTGTGCATATATGGATATATATTTTATCTATAGATGTATATAAGTATCTATCCATATTTGTATATGCGTAAATATTTGTAGTTTTAAAAATAAGTACTAATTATAGATTAAGTTGACAGTGCACACTTAATATCATCATTAAAAGTCTGCCTTAGAACAGGCCTAGGCCTAGTTAGGCGACTGTGTCAATCATAAAAATAATGTCGCATCAATTTCTTGCTAACATCTTAATCAAATATGACATTAACTTTTTACTAGATGTGTTACTACTAAATAAATAAATAAATAAATAAATAAATATAACCGGATCATTCTCATTGCTAATCGGACAACTATCGAAGGATGTTCTAAAGGCAAGACACAAAGAAGTAAGAAAAAACGGATTAAATCACAATAAGTAAATGCTTAAGAGAAAGCTCTAACGACGATTAAATGAGGGTTCTGCCGTTTAATTTTGAACCCCTTAACTCATAATAAGAAAAGTGATCACTAGAAAAACATTACAATGGATTACAAGGTTCAGAAATACCTCAAAGCAGTCGCAAAAGCTTCATAGTCGTACAAGACAGGACGCCGTACAAGGTAGGAAAATTGTATATGTAGGAAGAAGTAGCGATGAAGATTCTTTCGACGCATATTGGTTCGAGTTTTTCCTATTTAAAAAAAAAAATCTATGATAAGTTTGAAAAAGAATGCCAGGGATCAACCACTTCTCGAACCTAAAACACGCTAGTAAAAAAAATTACTAAATATATGGGAATGGTCACGTGTACGAAAAAATGTACAGGTTGTCGACCTCTGACATAGATTATGATAATTTTGTGCATCGCAACTGTGCATATTTATTTAACTTTAGAAACCCTATGAACACTGCTGGTGTACATATATGATTAAAATGTACATTTATAATAATATTGTTATTATTTTAAGCATTAAAATGTATTAGTGAATAATAAAAAAGTGTTAATTAGGGTATAAAATTTAAGGAATGTCAGAGTTTGACAACATTTAAATTATTGCAAACAGAATATATTTTTTAAAGCATAGAAATTGTGTTATGATTTTTGTCCCCTTCCCATACTGCTCGCGGCAATGTGCGCTTTGTTAAATGGATTATTTCTGTCGCTGCTGGCATTATTATTTCATCGAAATTATCCTAAAATAATTATACCTACTCGTAATATATCACTGGTAAAATATCACATGTTGCAGTCACGTCTAGGAATCTACATATTATATTTAAAGCTCGACCCTGATGGATATTACAGAATAAAGCATCACTAAATATTTTAATATTTTGTGAAGATGGAATATCTGGAAATTTAATATTTTTTAAAGAATGTCGAGCAGGTTACAGTGTATATTTTACTATTTTCATTATTCTGCGATGGCGTGAAAATGAAGCTTGAATGTTGCTTTTAATTGGATTGCTGCTCGACCTCTTTTTTCCCTCAACAATTTCATGGCAACTCAAACGATCGCATTGACGAGCAACTACAATTAATTAAAATGCTGTCTATCACGTCCACGTTTTATATCAAATGAGCGAGGCGCTCTGGGTTTGTTTTAACATTGGATAATGGATTAAAATAACAGTTTAATGAAATTGTTCCTTTGTAAATTTTGTAAAATCGGTTAATTTTTATTCCGTTACTACGCCACAAAAAAATGAAAAAGATAATAATTGGACAACGAGAATAAACGACTAATCCATGCATTAGTAGTGAAATCGAACAGACACATTAATTAAAGACAAATATAACATTAAACAATAGGTTAATAACTATAAGTATACGTCAGTTTCTCATATCATTGTATAAAGTTGCTAAATGATTACTGAAAAATAAATTTGCATTTGAGTAAAAGATAAGAAAGCAAAATTCTTTCAAAAATATTAAAAACTGTTAAATAAATTTCCTGTTTGAATGTGTTTTATAGTGAATGGATGTTTATATTAATCAGAATATGTAAATACTACCAATGAAGGGAGAATAAAAACGAATCGGCGTTATGTGTTACTATTACGTAGAGCGCGGAGTGAGAGTGAGACGAAAGTCTGTACTGGTATTCTTTCTCTCTCGCAAAGACAGCAGAATGTATAGTCTGTGTGTCTATGTGAAATCCTCCACGAAAGCGCCTAAACGCTTAAATCAGATTGAGCTAAAATTTGGCATACAGGCATCATTTAGTCATGGCAAGATTTGAAAAGGTTGTGGTTGAAAATAGTCTACCAGGACGCACTAGTCATATGTCAATCTAGAAATATTGGACTTATAGACTTGATACACAGATGCCTTTTGGAGCCGAAATCGCGCTGTGAAATTTTGTTTGAAATATCGCATATACAAGCTGCACTAATAATATTTGAATTCCGCCATACAAACATAACATATTTCCTTCGAGCCGTACGAGGCTAGCCGATAAATGAACCGTGCCGCTTGAGGCCGTTGTGTAGCAGTAACCAAACGGTGTCATCCGCCAAGTGATCATCGATTTTATTTATGAAAAAAATGTTTAAACGAAAACAGTGACACAAGTGGCTGCTTGAAGACGGTAATACCCTGCTTTTATTTTTTTAATAACTATTTTTATTTATTTTTTAGATTTTTTTATAATTGATTAAATATGATATTATATGATTTATATATTAATTTTATTACTATTTGATTATGCTTATGATTACTTTTTACGACCATAATATTTTAATTACCATTATGTCGTTGCTTTTTTTCTACCTATTTAAATTTTAACATTCAACTTATATTAATTTCTGACATTGTGATTACTTCATGACTATTTTTATAACTATGACTATTTTCACCTCCTCTTATTTTTATTAATTACTAGATGACCCGGTGCACTCCGTACCACCTAAAATTTATTTGATTGTAACTCTTCATAAGCGTTTATTAATCCTAATGAACCTTTCAAATCTAATTCCTTGAAATCTATAATATGGCCGAATCATTGCTTCAAGCTTCAAGCATTGGCCGAATCATTGAATCAAAGCTTTCCAACCGATGGGTTGGCGAATACGGGACATACAGTTGTCCATGCGCGAAATACGGAAATTCCAAGTTAATTCCGCAAACATCCAACACGCGAGATTTGTCATCGTGAAGGCCAGTCGCACGGGGAATCTCAATTCCGCTTTCCAGAATTACCAAGTGTACAACTGTAGATTGTCTTTCGTATGTCGCAAAGGAAAAGATGCGCCAAATCGCCTCGTTGCTGCTGACATAGCGACACGTCTGATACTGAGATACACCTCGTTTGAATTCCTCACAGTGAAAACAGCCATATCGCTTTATTTTACGTATTTGCATATGTAATTTATCGAGTTGATGAAGTTGCAGTGTTCCACATTGATTTGCGCTTTAAAAGCCTTCGACAATAAGGCACAATCTAACGATTGACCACATTTACATCTTGCCCTTTGACCTTCACAACTGTAGATCGCCCATTGTCCGCAACTAATCGGCGACGATACAATGGGTATCCGTCATTGCCTGTGATGGTGTTAGAAATCATTTTTTGACTTTTCGACTTTTTGAAATTTTACACATTGTACGGAATGAATAACAGTTATGGATAGCACAGCTGTTTAGATCGCTGCGATAGCCATCTAGAAAGTGGCCAATGTTCCCAAAATGACCAATTTCGATTTTTTCAATTTTCAGTTGTTTCTTTGAGTTTTTCCTAAATATTTTTTTTGTAAACCACCCCTGAATCAAGCCAAACAAAATAAAATAAAAATAATTCAAATCGGTCGAGTCATTTCCGAGATCCTGCGAGACTAACGCACGGCGATTCATTTTTATATATAAGATTAAGGATTTTCATTTGATATATTGAATTTTTCAGGTCTGTATTGTCATTTATTATTATTTTTTCAGTTTTGGCAGCGTTTTAAATAAAAAATACACGTAGCCATTTAAATTTCTTTTTCATTAACTTAAAAAAAAAGTATTTACATGTCATTTTCTCTACGTATTCAACGACCCTATGTTTATGGAATGTCCACCCAAGCACAAGCTTTGCTTAGTTGGAAGACATAATAATATGACAGAGGGCATCATTTATCAATTAAGTTTAATTTCTTGCTGTGTTTTAGTTAAATGGTATTTTATTTGATGTTTCCTAATTGTAACATTTTGTTTGTAAATTGCTTGAATGAATAAATAAATAAATAAATCGATTTTTTATATCTTTTCTAACACCTTAACGGCCATTCCCTAATACTCACATTATTAAGTAACAACGCCACATATCTCCTACACGGTCTATGAATAAAGAATGTAAGGCCGAAATGATCAGTCCCAGTTCATAAATATTTATACTTGAAAGTTGGTGAGGCTTACTGAGGGGAAGGAAAGGCTGCGAAACGTATTATCGGGGCAAGAACTTCGCCATTTATTGGCAAACTTCCATATACGTGCCCCGCGACACAAGTAATATCTGTTTTCGAATGGGAATGCGCGGAAATCTTTATACGTAGCCCCTTAGGGTTTTCTGGGAATTGTGCTCGTGTGTGTTTTAGATTAGGGGAGCATATTAAAGAGGTAATAATGTAAGGCCACTCACACAAAACTATCAGTTCTTGTAACATAACGTAACATTATTTTAACAGTACTGTTTCACTCATTATGACTCGTTTCAAAAACAGTTTTAGCCACGGCTGACAGAAGAAGAAAGAAAGAAGAAAAATATTCTAATAAAACCAAAACTAAAGCTAAAATTCTTTTTAACACGCTTTTATTAGGTCGAACTGTATGCAACTATGTAATGGAATCTAAGGTAACTAATTTAACCATCTTCCAAGGATCGTAGCGTCATGACAATTGGCAGCTGTATGTAGTTCTGATGACAATACAATAATATGGTATTGTCGAACTGATCTGATGATGGAGTCGGAAGATATGAACTGGAACTTCACGATGAAACATCGTATCATAGCTGTGTTTGGACTTGTTAGAAAAGTCTTGGAATGAACTTTAACCACGATTAGGTTTCAAGGTCTGATGATGAAGCCGGAAGATAGGCACTGGCATTCCATGATGGAATATCGTATCATAGCCCTGTTTGGACTTGTTAGAAAGGTCTTGTAATGAACTTTGACCACGATCAAGTTTCAAGGTCTGATGATGAAGCCGGAAGACAGGAACTGGCATTCCATGATGGAATATCGTATCATAGTCGTGTTTGCACTTGTGAGAAAGGTAATGGACTTTGAACACGATCAGGTTTCAGGGTTATAACAAACCTATTATATATTGACATTTATTTTTAAACTATTAATTTATTTTTACACGACTGCTCACAAAAAAAGGATTGTAATGTATTTAGGGTTTATGTATGTATGTTTTTCGTTTCGTTATTCCACCATAACTTCTAAATGCTTGAGCCGAAGTAGAAGTGTGTGGTAATGTTAGAGTTGCTATGCCATACCGAGTGCCATAGGGTAAGTGCGACTACCCTTTGCTTTCATATAAGGAGAAAGCAGCGTCTTCGACATAATTCGCCGTGCTACGTGTTGGTTGTATTGACAGTCAACAATTTGACAGTTTATTTATTTTTGTTCTCCCTCATCGCGGCCGCCAGGGTCAGTAACGAATAGAAGTTTTTGGGATAATAATTTAGCAAAATAAATTATACAAAATGTTTCATTATCTCCATAAAATATTATAAATGTTTTAATAACTGTATTTGGTTCTTACGAATTTATTCCACTCTGACATTTTGGAAAATTATAAAATGACGACATTTTACTCAAAAAAAAAACAGTATGTGAATCGACGCGTCCGTTAGCCGCGGCTTACGGACGCGTCCAATAAATATGTTCACGCCTTAATTATGACACTTCAAAATGACGGTGTTGCCAGATATAAAACTTATTATATAAAACTTAACAGATAAACGCACGAACTTATTTATACTCCATACAATAATAAATACGTAATAATGCATTCAAGCCCAGACGTGACCGTAAACAGGGTTTTTGACAATATATGGATGTGTATGGTGTGTGACGTAGTAAGAACAAAATGGCGGCAGTTATAAGTAAAATAAACAAGGGAGAATATGAGCAGGCGTATTCCAGACAGCCGTGCGTCATCACACTTTAAGTCTACCCCAGCACTCTCTGTATACACAGCTAGTTTCTTAGTTATTTTATTTAATGTTACAACGGTCTGGTGTAAGAAATCGCGAAACGACAAGTTTGTATGAATAAATAATTAAAAAAAATAAAAACACGACCGCCGGTACAAAAAGTGAGCTTTTTAATTTATATTTTTGACAAACAATTTGTTAGCGCAGAAAAGCACGTTTTTAGGGTATAAAGTTCTTTATTGAAACGATATTCGCTGAAACAAAAATCAATTTACGGATACTCCGTTACGGCCCCATTGACGCGTGTTACCTCTGTAAAGTTCCAGTGCTTAAAGACGATTGCGCATTCTGTGATAATCATGATGTCCATAATCTAATCGATCAGACCTTTCATTTTATAATGAACACGATGTATTAATTATTTCATAATATTTACTGACTTTACTTTATTTATTGAATTTTACTAATTTATTGACAATTGGTCATATAGACAATGATACATGGAATGACATAATGATGCTAACGATAGAACATACTTCTGTATCGGTTCAAGCGTTTAGAAGTTATGGTGTTAGATGTTATAGCGTAAGAAACGATAAGCATACATACATGAACCCTGAGCACATTGCACTCGCTTTTGTTGGGCAGTCGTGTAATAAATTATGCAGAAAAATATATTCTGCAGAATTAATTATTCTTTTTTATAATAATATATTTCTTTAATAATATTATTTTAATATTCTTCTTATAAATCAAATATTTAATTCTGCAGAATATTCTGCAAAAATATATATTCTGCCGAAAAAGTCTGGGTTTCGTCATTACATAAATAAAATAAAATAAAATACAAACGGAGCTGCCATGGAATTCACCGACCGGAGTTGAGCCCATCATAATACTATTTTTTACACTTCTGGGGGGTGAGCAGTGGATTCTGGACTAACGACCGGCTGTGGTAGGTTTAGAACAGATGTCTTGCCACATGTGAGCGTACACCTTAACACCCATTCACTCCCCCTTCGAAGCCATAACATTTGAGATTTATGGCCAGCTAAATCTCTATTTCACCACTTTAAAGTGGTGAAATAGAGATTTAGCTGGCAGGCCACGATCGCCAACTTTCACCGCGTGAAGGTGAACAGTCAAACCGTTCCGGGTTACGGCATTTGCGAGATTATGGTATTTATTTAATTTGTACGCGACTTAAAGGTATCTGTGTAATGAATGTCTATTGAGCCGTATACATTATCGGACGTAAGTCGCGGACGTGACCTTGAGGCTTCGGACGTCCGATAGAGATCCGCAAGCCGCGTCCCAAACGACTGTGCATACTATTAGTCGCGTCTGTAAGCCACGGCTTACGGACGCGTCCGATAATATGTTTGCCCCTTTAGGCTTTCTTTTTCAGTATCTGTCATTTCGCTGAATTGTAAACAACATAGTTTCTGTGTGCTCCGAAAATGTCAACTTTTGTATCGAATAATGTGTTTTTGCGGGGAGTTTTACTTCATTACTTTAATATGAAGAAAAAGGCTGCCGGTAGTCATCGTATTTAAGTAAAAGTTTATGGTGACCATGCTCTAGCTGAACGGACGTGTCAGAAGTAGTTTGCACGGTTTAAAGTGGCAATTTTGATTTGGAAGACAAGAACGACCCGGAGCGCCACCAAAGTTTGAGTATGAAGAATTAGAGGGAAGGCTCGATGAAGATTTATCAGAAATGCAAGAGGAACTCGCAAAAACGCTTGGAGTCACTCAACCAACCATTTGCCATCGTTTAAAAGCAATGTGAATGATCCTAAAGGTAGGAAATTTGGTGCCGTAAGAACTGAAGCCAAGAGACGTCGAACGCCATTTTTTCACGGGTGAACAACAGCTCCAACGGCAAAAAAGAAAGGGGATTTTGCATCAAATTGTGACTGGCGATGAAAAGTGGGTCCATTACGATAATCCAAAACGTCGGACAACGTATGGATACTCCGGCCATGCCTCATCATCAACTACCAAGCCTAATATTCATGGCAAGAAGATCATGCTGTGTATTTGGTGGGTCCAGCTGGGTGTGGTGTATTATGAGCTGCTACAATTGAACAAAAGGATCACAAGGGAGGTCTACCGACGACAATTGATGCGTTTGAGCCGAGCATTGCGACCAAAACGGCCGAAATATGCCGATAGATAGTTTAGAAAGTTATTTTGCAACATGATAATTCTCGGCCACATGTTGCGGCGCCCGTTAAAACGTATTTAGAAACGGTCAAATAAGAAATCTAACCCCATCCGCCGTATAGCCCAGACATTGCTCCTTCCGATTACCATCTCTTTCGATCGATGCAACATGGCCTGGCTGACCAGCACTTCTCCAATTACGATGAAGTCAAAAAATGGAACGATGCATGGATAGCGGCATAAGCGTCGGTCTTTTTTCACGATAGGATCCGTCAATTGCCAGAAAGATGGGAAAAAGTAGTGGCTAGCGACGGACAATATTTTGAACATTGAATGTATAACCAATTTTTCACAATAAAGCTTCAATTTTCGAAAAAAAAACCGCACGAACTTATTTGTACACTTATTTTTATATTTTTTCTTATCAATTTTTGTATCTATTATTACCTATATAATATAATATATATTTTTATTAATATTATATATCTTTATTTTTTATATTATAATTATTATTTTAATATACTTTTTATTATGCCAATTATTTATATTCATCTGCTGATACAAGATGGTTATTTATTTATTACATTTAATATACCACGGTTGGATATAAAAAAATACGAAACGATAAACCTATCGCTTGTATCAATTAAAAATACAACAGTTTTTTTTGTATCATTTTTAATGTACATTTGGCACCACAAAGTTATTTTTCTTTCTTTTTTTACGCAGTATTAATAAAATGATTACGGGAATGCTTTGCCACGACTTTAAACAAAAAAAGGTGGTTTGTTTAGGGTTCATCTAGGGTATGCTGTCGGTTTCTTTAGTCGACCATAACTATTAAACGCTTGAACTGATTTAGAAGGGTTTGGTTTTGTTAGAATCATAATGCCATAGGCTAACTTAACCTTCAAAATATTAAGTAAGTAATTGTCTAAATGTCCGTGTAAAATATTACAGGCATGTCAACTACGATTTTCATGATACTTTCGTTTTCATGACTTATTATTTTAAATAGTATTTAATTTTGTGACGCATCCTAGTGTAGGAATGCTATCTACTGGAGTAGTCAATTGTATTTTATTGTATTGCTGCCAGGGGAAATGTTATAAAGCAGAGAGAAGTATTCAGATGTGGCATATGCAAATAGGTCATATTGATAAGAGACGCACTGAAAAGGAAAAATTATTTCCCCTTGGTTGAATTGTTTATTCAATCAAGTATCTGTTTGTATGCGCAAATATATATTACCTGAGAGGTAAGGTCTGTTGAGTTGGATACACTAAAACAGCACATCCCATAAACTAAATAAAATATATAATCACAAATATGTGTTACACGAATAAATATAAAAACATAAAGTGCCATGTTATCTATCTTATGAGAAATATCGATAAAACGAGCTAAATCGGGTAAAAGATTTTTTATTATGATTTATATTACATCATATCTCTGTGTCAATTGTAATATCAACAAATTAATAAACCATCTAAAAGAGTTAAAAATCGTTCAATTTTATTAGTTTTTTCGTAAGATTCCGCAAAAACATTGCCATAAAAATAAAATCAGATAAAATTAATTTTTAATTTGATTGAATTTCGATGCATAACTTGTACAGTGTGAATAGGTGCCAATTAACTTTAACCGTTCTTTGGCTTAATGTTTTTGCTATTATCTGAGATTAAAGAGTGAGTTTTAAATGGGTGAAAACATGTACCCAGTTAGGACATTCTTGATTTTCACCACGAAATTCTTATAGTTTTAAAAAATTCAACAATATAAGTCATTAATCAGAATGTGCTTCAGTCACTTATTGATATATCCGTATGTAATTCAAAGTTACATACTTGGTAATATTTCAGCAATTGTGTAGGTACTTTCGAAGTATTGTTTGACCAGTTTATGTAGTGTCGACCTTCAAGACTTTTTGTAATTTTTCTCCTTCAAATAGTTTTACAATCAAATTTATTTGAGTTTCAAAATTAAATGAAAAAACAAGTATTTTACTGAAAAATAAATTAAAGGGTGAGTTTTTAATATGAAGCAACTTAAAGAGTCCGATAAAATTTACAATTTGGTTATGTTGTTAAAGATGTAGAAAATATTTCATTATAAGAACAAAAAAGCTACCCTACGTTCTGAGTTAGAGCCCTATAAAGTTGGAGTAACGTATTCGTTTTTAAAATTCATATTGTTTTTCTTTGTTAGTAAAAGTCAAAAAATAGTAAACGTTGCTCAGCTGAATAGAGTAGATGAATTCAGTCATATTAATGTTGAATTCAGGGATAATACAGTTAAATTCAAGGCTTAATAAATAAAACAATTAGCCATCACAATTAGCGTGACTAGTAATAAGGAATTAATAAAAAGGTCGGAAGGTGGCATAAAAAACACAAAAGTTATATAAATTAAAAATCAGCAAATTTAGCTCAACATTCAGGTGAGCACTTTGATAGGTAATGAGGACCTTTATCATCAACTCATTTTTGATCGTGTAGGAATAGATCACTGTATACATTTCATATTTTTTTACTTACCTTGTAAAACTACTATCAAAATACTATTATTACTTATGACTCATCTAAATCTGTATGCCCTAGTTATGCTTCAATCATCTGCCAAAACAATCTCAATGGTTCCTCACAAGTGATAAGCAATATGCTTTTCCATCAATCCTCCTTTGACTTTATCTGCAGAGTCCTCATCAGTTTCGTCGCACTATGACTCGAAAAAGACGCTTTCAACAGGGTCATTATCATTTGAATATATTATTCCCCTTTTATTAAGGTATGGTAGAGACTAAGTCGCATTGTGTTTCCCCCGCCAGAAAACAATTCAACTTTGCCGCGTGCGTATTGCCACCTGCGCGCAGTCAGATAACACATCACTTTTACGAACAGACATCGATGTAATTGCAACAACTATGAACAGCCTCATCTGCTCGCCTGTTGTCTAGAATAAGCCCTTATAAGGTAACAACTCTGTGTTTTCTTCTTCCGCGTTTGAACTGCCATTGACATTGGGTACCTATACTAAACACCGCAAACTATGCTCGCCAACTAGTCCACGCTGACCACATGAGACACACGAGTCGCAGTAACATTGTGACCACGACTTAATGAAAAAAGTGGACGATTACGCCCCTGCGCTAATTATAGACGCCTGAACAGTGTGGCAAAACCAGATCGATTTTCAATTCCAAAACTTACAGACTCTTCGTATACCTTGCTTGGAAAAAACATATTCACCATGATAGACTTAGTGAGAACATTCCATCAAATACTTATAACTGTAAAGAAGATATTTAGAAAACTTCGATTATCCGAACTTTTGGACTGTTTAAATACTTAAAGTGTTGCTTCGGCTTGCGTAACAGTGGGGAGACTTTTCAGCGTTTCATGTTTTCAGTACTCCAAGGCCTTTAAAACGTATTCAGTTACATCGTCGATGTACTAATGGAATCAGCAAATGAGCTAGAACACAGGAAACACGTCGAAAATTTATTAAATAAACTGGACGTAAATTGTATCACTGCCGCCTTATTTATTTTAACTGCGTATGCCGCAGAGCTAATTTTTCCTGACATTTTCTCAATTTGTGGGCCTCTTTGTAATTTGGAGTCAATTGTTATCCCTATAAACACAGTTGAAGCAACAGGTATTTCTACATTGGTTTGTACCTGCTTAACATTAGGTGTAGAAAATTTATTCACTTTGGTTTTTTTTCATTTAATAGTGGGTTATTTACATTAAACCAATGGACAACTTTTGAGAGTGCATTGTTAACTTCGTCATAATTGTACAACTATCGACTAATTTTTAACGTCAAACAAGTATCATCAGCAACCATTACAATTTCGTAATTATTCCTTATGTGAAAGGGTAAATCATTGATGTATATTAAGAAGAGTAATGGGCCAAGAATGGAGCCTTGTGGGGCACCCATGGTGACCATAGATCTTGGTGATCTTTTACCGTTTACATCACCCTTCTGAATTCTATTTCCCAAGAAGGAAGTAAGAAGATCAAGATCCATATTCCTAATGCCATAGTGATGTAATTTCCTGCATAGCTCAACAAGTACCTTAATAGCTCCAAAAAGAACGTCGAAATCAAAATAGATTCGACCGTTGCATCATCAAAAGCTTTTTCGAACAGGCATAGATGTAATCATAGTAACCATTAACAGGCGCATCTACTCGCCTGCAGTCTAGAATTAATCTTTCATCAGATAACAGCCCTGGGTTTTCCTTTTCCACGACGCCTCCGCTTGAACTGCCATTGATCTCAGTCCTACATCAAACACCGCAAACGGCGGCCGTCAACCTGGTCTACGCTGATCACACGGGCCACAAGAGTCGCTGTAATGAAAGAGTAATTTCATTCACTGTAATATCACTAAAATAAAAGGTGTTGAAAATCATTTTAGATCTATTTCAGTTAGCTTATTAACATTATTAACATCAATTAATTGAAAGTCTCGGATGCACAGCCTTTCGTCCAGATATAACTTTTTTCTCCCTATCTCGGAGATAGCCATAATTGACTGTTCCATGGGAATGAAATAACCAAAAATAACACTAATACAAATTAAATAAATACCATGACCTAGCAAATGCCTTCATTCGGAACGACTGCACAGTTGGAAGTTGGCGCTCGTAGCCTGCCAGCCAAATCTCTTCAGGAAAATAATCAACCCCTTCCTAGAAAAAATATCTAAGACCGCATTTTCCGGTTCTCAAATTATATGGCTTCGAAGGGGAGTGAATGGGTGATAAGGTGCACGCTCACATGTGGCTAAATCACTGTCCTAAACCTACCACAGCTGGACGTTATTCCGGAGTCTACTGCTCACCCCCCAGAAGTGTAATATTATCATGGGCTCGTTTGAATTTATTATTGATACATATATTTTTTTATATACTCTATATCTATATAAATATACTTAAACTATTGTGTACCTGTACGTGCTATTAACCAGTTTATTCTATAGACATTGTGCTGAATTAAATACATAGTGTCGATGTACTAACTTTTTGTTCATTATTTTCTCTATATACCTTTGTCGATACGCCTCGCTCTATGTCCTTAATTTAATTTTAAAAAGTAAGCCAGTTCTTATACACAGCTACTGATTTTCAAGTTTATTAAAGTCGCTAAACAGCTGGTCAGATTCGTGGCGGAACGGTTTCGTATAATTTATGTACCTTTTGTATCATAATACTTACTCCCGGATAGTTTTTACCACCCAACTTCATGTTATTTGGCCGTACGAATTATTTTATTGCAATCGTATAGTATGCGTTATAGTAGCAATATAGGTAGGTGCGCAATGCATATGATACTTTTATAGGTTGACTATATTGAACCGTGCCACCTGCAAAAGGCTCTATCCCGCGCTAAGCGAACTAAAAAAGAATGCATTGTCCGAACTCTGTCGACGACAAAGCCCCCGGGGAAGAATGTTCGATGTCGGTAGATGAGCTATGAGCACACTTCCGTGTCCATATACATATATACGTGCTATGTAGGTACGTGGATAGTATGATAAAATGGGCCCGAATAGAAATGATACTCTACCGCAATATCTTTCATTTTAGCGCAATACCTAAAACAATAAATACACATCTAAAAGCGTATTCTACAAGCCAGACAAGAGAAAAACTGTTTACATTAAAAGAAAGAAAAGCAGCAAAAAATACATTGGCTGGTTAAAGAGAGGAATACATTAATCCAAAGGTACGAGAAAGGCCTTAAAATTATGTTATTTCTTGAACTGGGTTACCTGATTTTCAACATTGTTTATATTCGTAGTATAAATCTAAACATTCAAAGTTAAATTTCATTTTTGCAAGTATTTGCAAAATATATTTTATACAAAAGTAATTTAATATCCTATGAAAAGTTTACAACGCTTGGATGAACAATAATAGAAATTACATGAACACGTCAATTATAGGTAACTGAGGAAAATGGGCTATATAAAAAAAATGTAAAATGAATAATTGCATATTATTTAATATATACTATAATATATGAGTATAGTATAATATAATAGTAATATAATACGGTAGGAGGGCTGTTAGTAAAATCTTAAGAAGTAGGAGCAAGACTAAATTTTATCGATTCTTTAATTAAATTCATAAAACAATACTTTATATGTACAATCAAAAACAGGTCACATTCCTGTAAGAAGTCTATTCGACATGATATTGCTATTGAAATCGACGTATAAAAGGTAATTAAGGTTTAGGTAAGTATTTATGCACCTAAATTTTCCGGCATTTCTAAAACGTATAATTTTACATAATGGTTCCTATTGCATTAATCTTCAACTATTTATCGTACTTCTACACATTAAGTCGTTAAAAGGTAATCAATCGACTTTAAATACGTTTTAATTTAGAAATGTATTTATATATTCTCTTTCTGCTGGCCCTCTCTATTTTGAATTTGAAAACGTACGAAAATTTATAAGGATCGAGACTGAAAATATATATTTTTAGTAATCTGTGGAATTGTAGCTTTATGAATAACGCCAACCATATTGTATTTACTACACTTTTTTTTGAGATTATTAAGCTATTGCATAGCTTTTATCGCGGGCCTGCCAGCGCGGCGACCGAATGAAGAAATTTCTCAACGAAAATTAATGATTTTAAACTGATAATTACTTCTAAACGAGTACTGCTTACGATTCGAAAAAAATATATGTTAAACAAGAACATTTTCCTAATATTTATAGCTTTGAATATTTTAGATTTTGTTTATATTACATAGTGTAATTAATTTGTGAAATTAGGTCTAACCGAACACAAAAACGACTACTACGCAAATACTATCTAGCGTATTATTATGAAACCTGCACCATTTTAAAGATAATTTAATTATCTATCTTTTTATCGTCGAGTTTTTTTTTAATAATCCATTTTTTTTTGCTTTATCGAATAAAAAATTCGTGCGCGGCGCTCTATCGGAAGACGCGTAAATTATTCCGAATCATTTGCTTTCGCAGCCGCAAATGATTAGGAATAATTTCAACGTTTTCCGATAGAGCGCAGTTATCTGATATCAGAAAAAATAAAATAAATTAAATAAATAAATAATTATAATTGCATAAGTTGTTAAAAATGCTATGCAATAGCTTTACCGCGGCAGTCCCCGAGTGCCACACGTTTTTTTTTAAATATTTTATCAACACGAGTAAAACTCTACAAAATTTTAGGAAAAAGTAATAATCATAGAGTTGTCATACAATACCACGTGTTAAAATGTCACATAATTATAAAAAGGGAAAATCTGCCATAAAGTTTTTTGACATTCATATTATTTTATTATTGTTTAGAAAACGAACACCGTTGTTTATGAACATCAGAGAAGATTAATCATTATAAATAGGGTAGAAATCGAATTTACCGGGTGAAATTTGTAGCACCCGACGTTTCGGTGACGTTGCAGCCGCCGTTGTCCAGGGTAGACTTTGTCCAGGTAGACTTTGTCCAGGGTAGACTTTGCCGTTGTCCAGGGTAGAAACGTCGGGTGCTACAAATTTCACGCGGTAAATTCGTTTTCTATCCTATTTATAATGTCAAACAACCGCGATAGTCTTCGATTTTAGATTAATCATTGTTTGGTACTATGAGTGCCACCTACACCTACTGGCTGCCAAACATAGTACGGCATTGACCAATCAATATAAACAATAATATTACTATAAACTATGGTTGAATGTGTATGGTGTGTTTTCTATCCTACAAAGAATATTATAATATAAATTTTTGCCCACCAACTCAGTTTAAAATCTGCATCTACTCTCAGTGCATTTTAAGTGCCAATCGTAGCGAGATCAGTCTTTAAACTAATCTAGTTAAGTGGGTGGGTTGTGATCGGGGGCGCGTCGTCTGATACAATTAAATAAAAAGGCGCTCAATTAAGTTCAGCGCGTCCGCCTAAAGCGTCCGGGCGCCGCGCAGCCTTCCGCCCGCCCTCGACTCTTTCTCCTCGTGAAGCCCATCTCGTGATTTACAGTTGCATAAATGGCTGTGTTTCAGGTCACCACCGCCGTCTCCGCGCGTAAAGGCCCCGCCATTTGAATGAAAGAAACGACGGCGACGCCGCGGGAAAATCTCCGCCTTACATTCGAAATTAATTGAAAGTAGTAACTTACGCGCCGCCATCGCAGAATAGGCGACCGTAAAATGTGATCACTTAAAACGCGTCCCGGGAGATTAATGGAAATATAACCCTGAAAATGACATGATGAATTGCCTCGTTCTGATAATTTGACAGTTAATATAAAAGTTTTTTATTGCATAGATCTGCAGGTAGCAGTAGCTTAAATATTCATTAACTTTAGAAGTTATCGTTAATATTGGATTACTGCAAGGCTCAATTCTTAGACTGTTACTTTTTATCATTTACATAAATGACTTGAGTCCTAATTATCTAAATGAGAAGTCACCCAATGATATGCAGACGATACTAGCGCTGTGGTTGAAGCTAACAAAATTAATACGCTCACTGCTTATATCAAAACATCTCTTGATCAATTTGACGATTAGTTCAATACGTACAAGATACCTCTATTATTATTATTTATTATTTATTCCGTAACCGGCGATTGGGGAGGGGGTCGCCCTCGCAGCCAATACGCTGCTGTCGGTGCCGCTGGATCTCGTACTCCATTCACGATTAGCTTCCATTCTTGACGATTTTTTGCCACGTCTCGAGCATCCCTAGCCGATAATCGTTGATTTTTAAGGTCGTCTTTGATGTCATTTAGCCAGGTTTTCTTCGGTGACGATCGCTGAATTCTCCATTCTGTCGGTCGGTCTCGCCAAAGAAGTTTAAGTGGCAAGCGATTATCGTTCATTCGGAAAACCTGGCCGAACCATCGTAGTCGACGTTTTTGTACTTCTTCTTAGATCAGCAGATTAACAAAACTTTGTTTTGGAGAGATATATAATTTTTCAGATATAGAAGATGCAATAATGTTATTAGGGGAATATAAATCGTTGTTATTAATGGAAGGATCGAATAATTTGTGATCGAAACCGGTGAGTTTCGCTACCCGAAGGTGCAAACTGTCATTTGAAAAAATATACGTCACACGTTTGGCACACAGCAGACGAACTTTAACTTTGTTTAAGAGAGAAATACGCTTATCAAATGTAGAAAATATAGTTATGATATCAAAATATCCTAAATCTATGCTATTGTAGGAAGGGTCAAATAATTTGTATGTCGACCGTTGCATACAGGTCGGCGATTTTCGCAAACCGAAGGAGCAAATAGTCATCTGAAAATCTACGTCTAGGAAGAGGAACACCAGCGCCATCTAGTTCCGAGTTACAACATAGCAGATATCATAACATCCTTCTGCGTGAAAAAACACATATATGTGCCAATTTCATGGTCAAATTGCGCCGAAGTCTATTAAGCTCTGACTGATATAGCTCGGACATTTAATTATATGACCTCCTGAATGTTAAATATATTTTGTGTAAGAGATTCAAATTTGTTTAATATTAGTCATTTGTGATATGTAAATTTATTTTTAAGTCTTTAATTTATTTTCTTACTTTCATTGCATTGATTTAGTTTGTATATTCCTAATTTGCTTTTTAAAATTTAATTATTTTCTGGTTGATTTCATTTTTATTTGTATAATCTGATTTTTATATTTCCATAATTTTATTTATGTTGTTTTTTAATAATAATTTTGACCCTAATAAATATGGTATCTTGCACTAGAGCTCCTAAAATAAGCTTCTATTTTATTATTTTTTTATATTTTGTATCATTGAATTACTGTTTTTATATTTTAGTTTTATCGTATCTTTATAATTTTAGGCGTGTTTTTGAAAAGTTATAATTTTAATAAGAAATTTAATTTCTATACCTAGATAGTGTTATTTAAAAATGAATACTTACTTAGTGGTGATCCTCAGAAGTGGATACGCATAGAGTTTTTAACGTATATTATTTTAAAATTCATCATTTAATGTCTGATATCCCTGTTTTAATTTCAAAGCTTAAAAGTAGGGATTCACATGTTATTGTAAATGTTTGGCATTATTATTATGACAAATGGTTTTTACCGAGTGAAACTTACGGATAAAGTTACTAATGGGACTTACCCGCAGTAAAGGAGCCACAAAATCATTTTAACTTCAAACAACTGGTAAAGTTTACATATGAGGAGCATTTCTAGATGTCAAGGTTGAGGAAAAGTTACACAATGGAAACAGCCTTTTAACACAAGAAATAATGTGTTAGATACGAGGTTCCATATATTTTCCCAAATGAAGTCGTCTTGATAAAGCGACATAAAATATCTTCGCTCTTCTAGGTATTGGCATTGATTAGCTTTGGAAACACTTCTGACACGGAAATGCAGATGGCACTGATAGCATTGACGGCCAAATAGCAAATTATTTGGCCATATACAACAACAATGATAATGAATGTTTTAACAAATGTCCAATTAATTATAAAAACTCAATAATAAACCCAATTATAACATGCATTTATTAGTGCCATCTATCGCACTTTTTAAATAGGCTGAATATATCACAGAAATAATACCATTATAATCAATGCTAATACGAAGAGATAAAATGCCATCTATTAGTCAATCTAAACTAAAAGTGCGTAATTGTTAGGCATTAAAACCTGTATACAAAATAAAAAAAATATATCTTTGTAAATAATATCGTAATAATAAGAGCTATGATTTAAAAATTCGTTTGTCATTATAATGTCATGTTTAAAGCACCATTTACAGTGTCATACTGATATTCTATACCACCATTTTGCTATACCACGAAAGTCGTCATATTGGACATAATAATAGTAATTATTTTTTTAACATGAGTGCCATCTACACGTTGCGTTTCGTAGTATTAGGGTTGTCCAATTATAGAACGATGTTGATCAATCTAATAGGCGATACAATCAATGGCAGTGGCTTTAGTAGTGCAGCAATTTATTTGCATTCGATTTTTCAACTCATCCGTCTCTTTGACTTTTGTCACTACATTTGATAAGCGCGATTTTAGGCTCGATTTTTTAATTGTTTTTTTTTAAACCACAACCCTTGATCGTAACGAACTATAGATATTTAGAAATGACAATGACATTTATATTTGATGATTATATTATAAATAGTAAGTACTATCACGTTTAATTGAATATGTGTTTTTTCTGCATGCTTAAATAGGGGAGATCCAGGCAGAAAATGACATGGCAGGCAAAATGACATATTTACAATATTTCTCTCATTTTAGCTTAAATATATAATTCGTATGTGGCAACACTTAGCTCTAATTGATAAACGTCAAAGTAAGACAGTGACCGCCGTATTTCGTCAATAAAGAAATCAATATTTTTTTCTTACGTTGCTCCTCCTGTTTAACAACATGAATGGGTTTTTTCTGCAGGACTGTAACCTAGGACTATTCACGGAGTAAGAAAAACCTAACTAAGTCCCTTTTGACTATGGGTCAACAAACAACAATACTGTTAACATATATACTAAAATAACACAGGATTTTTAAATCTATCTAGTATTATTTAATATCTACCTATACATATAAAACAAAAACGTATATAAAATGAAATACGTAATTCTGTAATTTGTAACAGATGTGCCGTCTGCAAATAACTTTTAACAATGTTATTAACTGACCTCGGTGCTCAGGTTACAATGGTAGCCTAAAACTTGGATGCCTTTATAAAATAAGTCGGAGCAATTCAAGTCGCTGAAGTTGTTATACAAGTATACCTTCTATAAACTTATACAAGGATTATGGATAAAGTTACAAGACCAAATTTAATTAATTTGCGATGAGTCATTCTCTCAGGGCAAAGTAGCAAGTCACACCAAAGAAAAGTTTTTATGAAATTTCGAAAGAAAAACATTTTACAACATGCTTGTAGTTTTTTAAGGTGTAAAGTTCTTTAACTGAAATTGAGTACGTATGTGGTCGTACATAAGCGTAAGTAATATCATTGATTATATATGCTACTAGTGGTATTACCCCCGCGTTGCCCGTGTTATATCCGTTCTCAAATACCTATATATACCAATGTTAATGGCGATCTGTTGAACGGTATTTTTTTAAAATTTCAAACCAGTTAATAGGAATTCCTACACTTGGATATGTCTAAACTAACAAAAATTACAACATTTTATTTAAATATATACATATGAAGGTATAAGGTGTGAACGTCGGTATTAAAGGGTATGGACCTTGAACATCCAAGCGCAGATTGTCTAGGTTATATAGAGGAAACAACATTTTCCAATATTTTCTATCGTAATTATTACCTAATTGCGTAGAATTTTCATATGGACAATAGTACTAATAAGTTGATGTGCCGCAGCGCCATCAAGTGGCAAGTTACAACAAAGTAAATAATACGAAAATATTATGCGGTCTCAAATGTCTATGCATACTAATTTTTATGGCGATTGGTTGAGCAGTATAGAAGTTGATGTACTGCACCACCATTTGGTGGCGATTTACAATAATGTTATATGCACGAACAGCACGAACATATTATGCGCGCTCAAATGTCTCTGTATACCAATTTTCATGGCGATCGGTTGAGAGGTATAGAAGTTGATATGCTGCAGCGCCATCTAGTGGTAAGCTACATGAAAGCGAATATCATAGGAACCTTCTCCATAAAAAATGACGTCTTTCACGGTGATTGGTCAAACGGTGTCGGAGTCTATTTAGCTCGGACAGACAGATATACCAACGTCCATTTTTATATATAGAGTTTATATTGCTTAATGCCGTATTAGGTTTTGGTAGTTAAAAATTGAATTTGAATGTGAATATCAACACAACATGAACTTGAATCTGTCAACTACAACGAGTGAACCTGTCACCTCATCAAGATTTAACGATATTTGATCATTCTGTCTCTTGTGAGGTGAGCGTAGAAGACGAAACAGTCCACTGACTAATTACGCCACTCGGCCGTGAGATACCAACGCTTTACTGCGAGAAGCATGGTATGCACCCAGCAGGCTGACACTCGCTCCCTTATTTTCAGTTACGGCCAGATTTCTTCGGCCTCCCGACTGGTTATGGGTTTAAAAACGTTTACGCGGTCCTCTCCCTTACGGAGCGGTGACTCAGTGTCTACCGAATCTATCGCGGACCACGGCATCCTTTGCCCGGCTGTTCACCCGGTATCGGGTATCCGATTGGTTGTTTCAAGAGCAGTTACCGCAAGGTTAACAGCCACCTCTGAAACAAAGTTATTTCCAAACTCCCCCGGCTATATGAAGGTCGGGATATTAGCCACCAAATATTTGATATTCTTATGTAATTTATTTTAAATAAATAGAATTACTATTATTATTATTTTGTTAAATCGCTGTTCTTGTATTTTTGTTCTTTCTTAATTGAATTATATTGAAATATATATTTAAACGTGTAACATGGACATTTAACATATAATTGTATCCTCGGACCATTTAAATTTGATTTTTTACCTAATTTTTTGGGATATCATTTTTCCATTTATTTCGATTCATTATTATTATTATTTATATTTTTTTTATATTTATTACGACATTAAATTATTATTATTCAATTTGATTATTTCACCATTTATTTAATGTTATTTATCCATCACACTACAGCTACAGTTACATCACACTACACTACACTACAGTTACATCACACTACACTCAAATTACAGTGTTTATTATTATTAGTTAATTTTTAATATTACTTGATACCTAGCATATTTTTTAAATTAAGTGGTATAAAGTATGCACAAGCCACTCTCTACTTGGTACGATTGCCTTAGTCAGAGCCTAGCCCTATTAGGCGGCGTTGATTTAAAAAAAAATTGGTCTGCGGTGCTTTCTATTTTGCTATTATTTAAATTTAAGCCTCTAATGTTAAACTTCCAATATACTAACGTGAAAATGTGCTTTTCTTTAATAAATAAATAAAAATCTCTCGGAGTGCACAGTCGATTAGCTGACGCCGCACGGTGCGCAAACCTTCCAGGATCGCCCGAAGGACGATTCCCATAAAAACTGGCCCGCCGGCACAGAGTCCTATCCGAGCTCGCACATCTGCTTGGAGGCTACCGGATGGGTGTTGACTTGTGAGTTGAGCCGACCCTAACACATGGGTCATAATGGCCCAACTGCACTGGGCCGATTGGCTCCCACACAACATGAACTATGAGTGCTATCAGGCACTCTAAACACGCCTATAGGGTATCTCATCTCAAAATAAAATAATGTTTTATAAACTAGCAAATTTTAAAATCACAACTCTAATTATTTTAATAATGTTTACAGAAATATACCAAATTTTAATTTGTATTGATATTACGTATTGAAACCTGTTTACCAAATATAAGTATTACATATTTCTGTAAATATTATTAAAATAATTAATCATGATTATTATAAAATATGTACATTTTGAAATTAACAAAAAACTTAATGTAGGTACCAAATGTGTGGGAATAAAAGCTACGGCACATTTATTACATTTAATGATGATCTGATTAAGAGTGATTACACATGCTCCGGAGTAACATTAACCCCTCAAATGTGAGACGTCCAATAATGGATGCCTATGGCAAAATGTATACAAAATGTATATAAATTTATATAAATGTAAATATAACTGTAAATGTGCGCCGCTCTATAGTAATCCGCTCTATAGTAATGCTATAGCTCTATAGTAAACCCCGCTCTATGTAAATGTAAATGTAAATATAAATTTATATACATTTTGCCGTAGGCAAACCCGAGCTATTAAACGTAAATGGAAAAAAGACCTTTTGCTCAAAGGTGAAAGAGAGCATTTCTTCCATTACCCAGATTCATCCAACAAGATCTTCAAAAAACGGGGAAAGCAGATACTTAAAAAATCTGCCAACGTGGCCAGCAAATTTTCTTCTATCCGAAATGACGAACTGCAAATAAGTGTGATTCATCAAAATATGCAGGGATTAGAAAACAAAACTCTGTATATTGGACTAACCTTAGAAGAACATAATGGGCCCGATTGCGTTTCTTTGTGAAATAAAACTAAAATTAGTCCAAGCGAACGAGACAGAGCAATACGTTAGAGCGGAATATGAAACGAACGATCGTCGATAAATATTACCTGCCGAACTTATACTCGTCCGAATATATTCGAGCATTTTTCGTGCGGTGTAAGATTTGACATTAGCGGGCAGTTTTAATGCGAAAAAGTGACAACCGGTCATCGAACACTCCGCTCTAGCATATTGCCCTGTCTCGTTCACACGGACTAACTTCCGATTTTAGTTCACGAAGAAACGCAATCGAGCCCAATGTGGATATATTTTGTGGCAGTGAAACCTGGATAAAAGAAGACCAGCGAAACACTATAAATATACCAGGTTACACATGGGCTTCCTAATATACAAGAGCCACTGCGATTAGAGCTGGATCTGATGTATTCGTAAAAAGTAACATATATTTTAAAACTAGACATGACATTTGCAATTTTTCTATCGAAAGAAATATCGAAATCAGTTGCGATAGCATTGTCCGGCGAAACTAATATCAATTTATTTGGCCATCTGTAATAACACTGGTAATGAATGTTTTTTATAAAGGACTGATTGATTTCAAAAACTCAATAATAACATTCAATTATTAGTGCTATCTATTGCATTTTTATATATAGACTGTAGTAAGTAGTAAAGCTAATGATGTTTTAAATTATTGAATATTATAAGGAATACAAAATATGCAAACAATATAAGGAAACAAAAAGAATTTTAAATTAAGATGCAGGATCGCTATGTGTGAGTAAAAATGTGTCTTTGTGTGATGGAGAGTGTGTTTGTATGTGAATCTGTAGGCGTATATGCATGGAGTACATGTGTGTGTATATGGGAATGCCGGATGCTAACTCAATCCGATTTGATCTCCAGCTTTTCTACTACGTCCCTAATAAAGTATCGACTATTTTCATGGTACAATATGTCAATATCGTTAAAGCCTATCTTATATGTGTGCGTAGCACGTGGCAATAACCAATTGGCACGATATGGGTCGGGAAGGCGCTCGTATGCTCACCCTACTAAGAGGATATGGACTGTCCAACCCAGAGTGAACTGTTTTATGTAAAAGCGACATATCTGATGCTACTTGGCAGTCCTTCAATGTTTCTAAACCATATATTTGCATCCCTGTGGCGTATGATAAGCCGTAGGAAATTTGTAGGAAATAGGAATAGGAAATTTATATGACTTACGAACCATTTTTAAATACGCTCAATTCTCAGCTTGTTTGTGGGATATTGCGGAGACCAAAAGTTAGAAGCAAATTCAGCAGGCTACGTATATACTCATGCCAAATAAATGTTCCTCAAAAATATTGAATACATCAGAATGTATACGTAAAATACTGCGAAAAAATTTTTTTATTTTAAATATTGTGGGAAATCATAAGAAAACTAAATCGACTCAGTAGACCTCTAGTAAGCTCTATTAAATATAGTACTTTTATAGTGTTTAAATATATTGCAAAACTATGACATGTCCATATCAACGAATATTTATCCATTTGCATGGTACCGACCCTTTAACTCAATATCAGCTACAAAGGGTAAAATAAATATAAAAGTGTAACCGTCTCTGTCTACGCGGGAGAAAATAAATTAAAAAGAGATGGTGGTGCCCTATTAAATACGGTTAATTATTCTCCTGAAATTTTCGAGCGTTAGGTGTATTTAAGATAAAATTCAAACATTTACGTTTTGAGGATTTTTTCAGGCGCTCGGAGCACGTACTTGGGCGGGTAGCGCGGAGTAGGGGTAAGGTGGGGGCGGGACTGGGTTCGAGTCGGCGCGCTGGCTTTTTCGTATCCAGTACGCGCTGCGACCTAGCCGGGGACGCGCGCGAGGGCCTACCAGGCTCTGATTTCCACCAAAGAAATGTGGCCCAACTGTCCATAGGAACATGAGCAACTCGGCGATCGAATTCGCTAGTGAATAAAACAGTGACTTATAAAATATTCAAGTATTTGCCGTTATAACATAATTGTTAAAGTTTAGTCGTTAGCTTTAATAACTGTAAGTGATGGATGTTTTCATTATATATTCAGCCTGTGCCAATATCCGTTAGGCACACGTGTAAAGGGAACTTTTATTAAAAAAGTGTGGCTCAACGACAGATTTATCGAAAATAAACTGTTATAATCTGTATTAGTGAAGACAAATTTGATGCCGGTAAGTTAATTTAATTATTTTATATTAAATTAAATTAAATTAAATTTCTTTTGCCCAGAAATATGCAGTGTAGAGCATTAGATAGTTATAGACTTTTTTGGTACTATTATTGTCAGATACAATTTTTTAAAATTTTTTGGAGGGCCCATTTTTATAAATTTCAAATAAAACAGAAAATAATAGATTAAGAATAGAACAGAAAATAAATAATATAACAAAAAAAACAATTTTAGTAGAAGTGCATATATATACAGCGATCGAATCTAAAAAATAAGTAAGATATATTACGACCAGGCATCTTTATCATTCAAGTAGTCGTTAATTTACAGTATGCAGTTTTACGACGTAACTCTTTAATACGATGCTTAAATTGTTTTACTAGCAACTCTAAATTTCCTGAAGAATTCTGCTGTTTAACTATATATACATAGTCTCGTAAAAGAAGTTCCGAGCTTTTTAAATCGACTTGGGAACTGAAAGTATATTACTATTTCTGGTGTTTATGTTATGGCGGTTTTGACTTAGTTAGGGAAACGGTTTTGACTAAGTTAGAGAAACCTTAGACTCTAGAGAAACGTTCCCGATGGCTGAAGGGACGAACTATGTAATTCCTCACGTATATACAACCTTTGCCCAAAGACAGTTGTATTTCATCGCCCCAATTTTTAAAAATACTTTAGAAGAGTCAGTAAAAAATGTTCAAAATGTATACCTATTTATGATAACAGTAAAAAATGGCTCCTTTACGAAGTAGGTCGTGCAAAAACTGAAATAGAATTGCTTCATACAATAATTTTAAATATGAGTGTATGTAGATGTATGTGTGTGTTATTATATATGTATGTATGTTTGTATGTATATATATGTGTATATATGTATGTAACTAACCCTTTATCATATATATTTGTATTAATATGTGTACTATTTTATGACATTATCTTAGTATTGAAATAGTCTATTAGTCAGTACTACTCGAACGTCAGTATTATTCAAAAACAAAGGCACTATATTTCGTATGCCCAGATACAGGCTGTTCGGTCTAGTTACGCATTCGTCTAGAATGATTGTATGGGTTGTATTCATTTCCTTATTGCTTATATAAGTAGTTACAAATTATAACTGTACAACCACACTGTTAACTATCTACCCATATGTAACAAATAAATAATTAAAAAAGTTAGTTAGTTAACGTGTCCGGACGAGGTAAAGATACGACTATCCAAAAATACGCCGCCTGGATTGTCTCGTTGATCGTATCTTGTAGGTCCTGGTGTGCGATTAGGGTTGACAGCTGCGGGAAGGATCCTGTGGGAAGGATCCCGCGAGGTGGCCTTTATCCTGCAGCATCCCATAGTCGTATATTTGGATTCGCTGTTTGACCCCAGCGGACGAAATTGACTTGGCATCTAGTCACAATGTCCTTTGGTCCCGGGAGCTAATGGGCCCTTGCTGAGGGGAGCTAATGGGCCCTTGCTGAGTTGGCCACGAAGACCCATTCTGTTTCAGGGTCGGTCACACTCACGGGTCAACACCCATCCGATGGCCTCCACGCACGGGGTGCGAGCCTGGGTAGGACACTGGGTCAACCAGTCTCCCCTGGGAACAATCCTCTGGCGCTCCTGGACGGTCTGCGCACCGAGCGGCGCAAGCCAATCGATTGTGCTCTCCGACTAACAATCGGGGGAGTCTGGGAACTGTATTGTTTCCTATAGAGCGGGGGTAGTTGTCTACCTTACGGCGACTGCTCTTGAAATGACCATTGGCCATCCGATCCCGGTTCAGAGTCGGGCAAAGGACGCCTTGGTCCGCGACAGATTCGGTGCACTCCGTTTCACCGCTTCGTAAGGGAGAGGACCGCGCAAGCGACCTCGAACTCGGAACCAATCGAGAGACCGGAGAAATCTGGTCACAATTGGTAGTTAGGGCGCGAGTGCCGCCCGCCAGGTAACATATCTGGCTACTCGCGGTAAGGAGTTGGTCTCTAACGGGTTGTGGCGTAGCTAGACGTCGGATTTGTTATGTCCAAAGTCTTCTACGCTCACTGCACGGTCGATAGAACGAACAATCGTTAAAACGTCCTGCGGTGACGGGTTCGCCCGTTGTGGTTGACAACTCAATATGTCCTTTGGTCCCGTGGTAGACGGTTTGTCCCTGAGTTTAGACTCACCGTTTCCAGGGATGCCCGATTGTTCATGGTCGCAGACAAGACAGTCGGAAATGGGCGCAATCTTCGGGGAGGCTCCTTCTGTGTCTTATTTAATTTTATACTAGCTGACCCGGCGAACTTCGTACCGCCAACAGTCAATGAATGTCGTGTTACAGATTAGCTGAACTTAATTTATGATTTTATGAAAGTAATACAATGAATACAAAATAAATATTAAGTTCACTACTTTATTAAGATAATAACACAGAAAGAAATATAAAGTAACAAAAAATAAGTAGGTATATCAGTCGCGTGTAAGCAAGACATGATTGAATTAAATTATTTACATATTGTGCAGCATGGGATGCACTCGGTTTAATTATCTTCATTGAAGCACCTTGTGATATACGACATTTCTTGTTATTTTTATCAAGCGCAAGAACAAATAAATCGGATGATTTGCCGACACGTGAACATGCCACGTACAACTGACCATGCGATAAACACGGATTTACATTTTGTATGGGAAAATGTTTTTTCTTTTATTTTAATTTTTCGTTAATTTTCCAATTTTCATTTTTAATAGTTATTCTGCTTTTCGGGACGGAGATAAATACAACAAAACAAAAGCCATGAAGATCGGTCCAGCCGTTCTCGTGTTATAAGTGTTCAACAAACCCGACTTTGTTTTATATATATAGATTACGATTTTTTTACGGAAAATTCAAAATAAATGCTGCTGTTACTTGGAATTTTGAATTTAGAGGATTTTGACATTGTTAAATAGCTTTAGATTTTTACGGTATACCTACATTATATTTGCAAACTAAACTGACAAGTAAAACTCAACTGGCAAACTAGAAAGGTCGGAAATCAAGATGTACCAACAGGTAACAGGAGTTTTGGGTACGTAAAATATTGCTCGATGTCATTAATATAGATTGCGAACAATACGATACCTAGAAGACAACCTTTGTATTACACCAGATGTTACTGAATATTCAACTTTAAGCTTACTACCACGACGATTTGACTGGTTTTACTAATGCAGGATTTAAATCAACTTAAGAGTTCCCCAAGTATACCTGTCTTAAGAAGTTTCGAAATTAGAGTAGGGAGGATTACCTTATCGAAAGCCTTGTTAAAGTCTGTGTATACGACGTAAGTCTGGTAGTGTGACTCAGTGAAAACAATTTAATCATGTGTGGCTGGTCATTTGGATTGGAAGCGCGTTAGGAGTCACTAATGTACCCTTTAAGCCCTTTTCAGCCCATTAACTACTTTCATATTTTGTTAAAGATATAAAATTTCGGGGTGGGATGACAGTTTTTAATGCCATGCTTAGGTTCAGATTAGTAAATCGAATACATGCTAGAATAGGCCTCCAGATAACCATTTAAATATGATGCTCTTTTAAATATGATAGGCTAAGCTGCTGCTTGATTATATTACAGAGTAGGCTCGTTTTATCGAAATAATACATGACGACGTTTACGAAACCAATACATAGCTGTTGTCATTCGACATCTTTATCTGGTGAAGAAAAGAAGGGGCGAGTTGCTTTTATAGGTGGCTGTTCACCTGTTTGATCCTACTGTCAAATAATATGTATTGGCAAATTCGCCATGAGTGTCAAATGTATATCCACTATAAACCATTTTTTTTGGCAATGGCATTGCCAATTTATATGGCATTGCCAATTTTTTTTGGCAATGGCATTGCCAATTTATATGGCATTGCCAATTTTTTTGCCAATGGCATTGCCAATTTATATGGCATTGCCATTTTTTTTGGCAATGCCATATGACCATCGCTAAATACAATTTAACATTTGCTGATTTAAAAGTTACTGCGCAATGCAAATGGCGGCTGTGTTAATCGATAGCAATTTTGTACGCAGATTTAAATGAAGAGAGTGCTCAGAAAACTCCGGCCCAGTTTCTTAGAGAAAATCCTCGTCAAATGTGGTGGCGGGTAGAATGGTTTGAAACAAAAATCAAGCGGTCACTAAATAGGTCCTCTGCCACAAGATCTTGATATATTATTAATATAATAGTTGATGATAATGGGAGCTAAGAGGCCCTTGCTGAGTTGGCCACGAAGACCCATTCTGTTCAGCGTTGGTCACACTCACGGGTCAACACCCATCCGGCGGCCTCCACCCATGAAGTGCGTGCCTGGGTAGGACTCTGGCCTTAGGGCTAGTTTCCCCTAGGAATCAACCTTCTAGCGCTCCTGGACGGTTTGCGCACCGTGCGGCGTAAGCCAATCGATTGTGCACTCTGACTAACAACTTGCGGTGTCAACTACAACGGGCGAGCCCGTCACCACAGGACGTTTTAACGATTTTTCGTTCTGTCGCCCTGCAGTGAACGTAGAAGACTTGGACAGAACAATCCAACGTCCAGCTACGTCACAACCCGCAAGAAGCCAACGCCTTTACCGTGAGATAGCCAGTATGATTACCTGGCGGGCCGACCCTCGCGCCCTTGCTTCCAATTGTGACCAGATTTCTCCGGTCTCTCGATTGGTTCCGAGTTCGAGGTCGCTTGCGCGGTCCTCTCCCTTACGAAGCGGTGAAACGGTGTGCACCGAATCTATCGCGGACCAAGGCGTCCTTTGCCCGACTCTGAACCGGGATCGGATGGCTAATGGTCATTTCAAGAGCAGTCGCCGTAAGGTAGGCAACCACCCCCGCTCTATAGGAAACAGTACAGTTCCCAGACTCCCCCGACTGTTAGTCGGAGAGCACAATCGATTGGCTTGCGCCGCTCGGTGCGCAGACCGTCCAGGAGCGCCAGAGGTTTGATTCCCAGGGGAGACTGGTTGACCCAGTGTCCTACCCAGGATTCGTACCCCATGCGTGGAGGCCATCGGATGGGTGTTTCCATGGGTCATCGTGGCCACCTCATCATGGGCCAAAACTCTGACTAACAGTCGGCGAGTGTCGGCCCGCCAGGTAACATTCTTGGCTATCTCGCGGTTAAGGCGTTGGCCTCTTACAGGCTTGTGACGTAGCTAGATGGTGGACTGCTTTGTCCCCAAGTCTTCTAAGCTCACTCCAGGGAGATAGAACGACTAATAGTTAAAACTTCCTGAGGTGACGGGCTCGCCAAGGCGTTAATGGGCCCTTGCTGAGTTGGCCACGAAGACCCATTTGTTCAGGGTTGGTCACAGTCACGGGTCAACACCCATCCGGCGGCTTCCACGCATGAAGTGCGAGCCCGGGTAAGACTCTGGCTTTGGGGTTAGTTTTCCCTAGGAGTCAATCTTCAGGCTCTCCTGGACGGTCTACGCACCGTGCGGCGTAAGCCAATCGACTGTGCATTCTGACTAACAGTCGGTGGAGTCTGGAAGCAATACTGTTTTCTATAGAGCGGGGGTGGTTGCTGACCTTACGGCGACTGCTCTTGAAACGACCATCGCCTACCCGATTCCGGGTGAACAGCCGGGCAAAATATGTCGTGGTCGGCGATATATTCGGTTTACATCGTTTCACCGCTTCGTAAGGGAGAGGACCGCGCAAGTGACCTCGAACTCGAAACTAGTCGAGAGACTGTGGTAATCTGGTCGCACGGATTCGCACGGAGATTTGTCTCATCAATTATTTTGCAATTTAGCAACTAATTCGAAATTTGAAATAATACAATTTGAACAGTGGACAAGCAGGATTATGCAGTATTTAAAAAAAAATATATTTGAACAAAAACCAGAACTTCCTTAATACTAGACAATCATCGTACGTTGAATTTGCAAGCAAAAAAACAAAATTTAAAGGTTCTTCTCTTATCTTCATATCATAATTATTTATATTTGCAAATTATACAATGCAAATCATAATCAATTATCACAGATGTTTGTTATCGATAATTTGATCACATGGATATATTTATATATTTATATTAAATACTTCCTCATACAAGGCCGTAACCAAATAAATCTAACCACTTTGCATGCATGATTGCTTAAAATTATGAGGAATTATATCTAGTTTATTTAACCGCGAGCATTTGTGGTTTTTTATATTGGTTTTCGCTTATTTTATATGATATTAACTAAATTGCTCTAAATAATATACGAAGCGTATTACTTGTGAATTTATGAAGTTCGTTAAAATAAAATGACCAAATCTTGTGATAGCTAGCTTCTGTAAAAGTAATTGAAGTCTTATATGGATGTCAATGATTATTATGAACTGATATCTTTATGGAATGGCATATTATTGAAATGCACAATTTGACGAACTTATTATCTATCTACCAGTATTAACTTATTATCTATCTACTAGTATTAGGGCACCTAACCGCCAGTGGTATTCCACCTGAGAGCTGGGAGAGGTCTGCTCACAAACGCAACGAGTGGCGCACCACGGTGACCACAAAAATTAAAGAGTTTGAGGAAGCCTGGCTTGAAAACCTCGACTCGAACAGCCAACAGCGCAAAGCTCGTCCGAAGCCCACTTACACATACACTCACAACAACAACTCTACTATAGTTGTTGTAATAGGACCTAAACAAACTGGGATTCACGAGTCACTTCCGCGCGCACATTCGACGTGGAAGTCTTGTCAACCAAGAGGTCGCCGTCGTCGGATCACGATTAGGAGGACATCACCATCCTAATCATCATCATTAAGCCAATTAACCAATATGATAGAGTTTTTTTATGTTACTATCAAAGATGTATTATACTATTATGAAGGTAATGTAAGTGTATAAAAAATTATATACATAATAGAATAATACTTTAGGAGTTTGCGGAACATCTTAGATTTCAATACGCTAAGAAGTGTCTACTTTGCTGTCTGCGAGTCGGTTATTCGATATGGCATTATAACTTGGGGCTGTGCGGCAAAAACGCTTCTGGCCACCCTTTACAAAGCGCAGAAGGCTATACTGAGGGTGATCAATAAAAAACCCCAAACATATTCTTCCGATGACCTTTTCCGAGAGTATAGAGTGTTGAGTGTGAGAAAAATGTTTGTGCTGGTAACTCTCACTAAATTCCAGAGTGAGTTAGGAGAACAGAAAAAAAGCCAGCAATCTCGTGTAACAAGAAGATCGGCACAAACAAATTTTGCAATACCACTCAGGAGATCCGCTTTTGGCCAATCCAGTTTCTCTTATCTTGCCCCCAAATTTTATAATTGCCTACCACCTAACATTAAAGGCATTAAAATATCATATAAATTTAAATATAGTTTGAGTGCCTACCTCTTAAATTGTACATATGCAGATATTGAAAACATTATTAAATAATTGAATCTCTAAAATTTTTATAATAAAAACATAATAGTATATGTAGTAATATAAATTGATGATTTCTAAACGTAATTTTATTTTAATTTTTGTGAATTTATTTTGTATATTATTAATACATATTATTTAATACATATATAAATATATATTAATTTTTATCATGTTTTAAAATAAAATAATATTGACAATTTTCATGACATTTTCTTACGAATTTTTATTAGGTAATTAAGATATTTCTGTTACATTAAGTATGATTTTGATTATTTATATAAATATAATATTATAGATTTCTTAGGATAACTAAAATAAATTGTCTACCTTGGAACAGGCGGCAGCCTAGTTAGGTTAAGACTTTTGTATATTGAATGTACCCATAATTTTAACTCAATAAATAATTTGAAATTTGAAATACGTAACGAGAAAACTTAAATATCGCGATATGCATCGAGTACATAGGATGGGATAGGAATAAATATGAATTTGCAGTTTTGAAGTACTATTTCAAATAATGCATTTCGAATAATGAGTGAGAGCCGGTTCCATAATCTAGCTGATTGAACGGCGAAAGAATTTGATAAAAAGGTACAGTAATCTGGTGTGATTCCAATAATACATTTGGGACTTAAGTGAGTGAAAAACCATAACTTTCTTTTTAGCCTAATTTCTATTTATGTAGGAAACTATTATTTCTGTCTTATAACATATATAATATAACTTTTGGCTGTAGATTCTAGATATATATTAACCTTGCTATACATCATGGTGATAATATTATTATAGAATAGAAAAGATTATAAAATAGATCTTTATTGCATAACTGTACACCGTGGAATTTAAATTGCGCACAAAATTTTAAGGAGTGATTCTACCCGCTAAATAGATCACAAAAATATGTTTTTAAATTTTTTCTATTCCTTAAAAAAAAGAATAAAAAAGTATGACAGGTAAAAAGTTTTGGATTATTTTGGAAGTTTGTTTTATCGAATAAAAAATAATATATTTTCATGATAATATAATTAAATTATATAATTCTGTCAGTCAGGATAACATTTGCCCAGAGACATATATTCTACATAGCCCCAAAATTATATAATTCCCTTAGTGAAGACATGAAAAATTATCCTAACATAAAAATATTTAAAGCAAACCTTAATAGATGGCAACTTAACAAGGGATATGTAAAATCTGATCAACTTCTTTGCAACGCACGACAATTTATTTAGTATCACTTATATATTTTTCTTAATTAAATTTTATTAAATTACAACTATAAATGTATATATTTATTACATAGCTATATTTTTTATAAAATTGGTATATTTATGTGTATATACAGGTGGTGGGTCCAAATAATTTATTTAAAAAAAAACACTTCATTTCTTAAAATTGCATAAAAATATGCACATCTAGAGACGGGCCAAATTATCGCCTAGTTAGATGTGCTATTGGCAGTAAAGGTCATGTAAGATGTGTTAAACCTCCCTATATTAATTATTAAATATTTTATATAATTATTATAAGATTACATGACCTATGAATGAACTGTATACCTAATCCTATGTACCTAAATAAATAAATAAATGATCTATTTAATGGGTAGAATCACCCCTTAAAAATTTTGTGCGCAATTTAAATTCCACGGTATATATAAGGTCAGACATACAGATGTTTTTGTACAAAATGGTTCTATTCAGTTTTCCCAGGTGGCATATAATGTTAATTTCATGTTTATAACCGCAGGTTATAAGTACAAAATACTCGCGCTTATTACTTGTATTTTTAATTACGAGTCTAGGAAATCAAAAATAACAAAAAAATAGTCTAAGAAATAATCAACATACACTTAAAAGTCATAGTCATAGTCGTAGTCGTATTTTATTAATTCCAAAAAGTACATACAGTGGAATACGTCATTTTACATTTTCTAGAAGTTGTTACAACTTTATTACATGTACCTACATATACTTATTATATGTAAAGGCAAGGCACCATCGGATCAATTATAAAAATTAAATCTTACAGACTGAAATAACAAAAAAAATTTTTTAAATAATCTATCAATAAGTATTTAAAAATAGTCAATCAAATTTTTTTTTAAAAATCAGTTAATAAACAATAAGTTTAAAAAAATACAGAACAAAATTTGATAAAAGATAAATTATTTAAAAAAAACTAAGACGGCCTTGTCAATATCATCAAAATTATAGAGAGCATGCATGGTTAAGTTTCTTTTTATGCATTTCTTAAATGCAACCTCTTGAAGTATTTTAATTTCTGCTGGCAACGAGTTGAAAAATTTAAACCCCAAATATAAAAATGATCTCTGCTATAAAGAAAGCCGCACTTTGGGAATTACTACATTATTTTTATTGCGAGTGTTATGTCCATGCAGACTCGAATGCTTTTTTCGTTTTTCAAATTTGCTTTCGCATAAATAAAGCACTGGTATATAAATTCAGATTGAAAAGTTAATATTTTTTTTATTTTTAAAGATCGGAGCACAGTGATCGTCTCTTTTTAACCCAAATATCGCCCTGAGAGCTTGTAATAAAAATAATATTAAATAATAATATTTTAACAAAAATAATATTATTATAGCTACACTCCTGTATAAAAAGTATTTTTGTAAAATGCCATTTGCCTTTATGAGCCCCAATAAATAAAATAAAAATATAATAAACTTTAATACCAAGTTTGCATTTATTCTTAGTAACCCGAGAAAGGGCGACGAGAGCTACGTAGGCGGATTTACTTTTCTGGCTCAACGCTTAATTCGGCTGAAAAATGCCGCCTGAAATAAACATGAAACTCGCGTTCAGAGAGGCTGTTACCTAACGCCACGTTGTTAGCTGGTACAAATTTCAGCTTCATAATCGCCTTTGAAGTGTCAGGTGCGAGAGCTACTTCTAATTACCGGTGATTATAATTTGGCAGAATGCCTCGTAAGCGGGCTCAGCTTACCGAAAGTAATCGATTAAAGAAGGAGTGTACTTGTATGATTAAAAGACTGTTTTACAAAATTTTATACTTCCTTCTCTGCTTCTATTGCAGAATATATCAACTCCCTTACTCTTGTATAAAAGCCTTTTTGACTTTATAAATAGGATAGAAAACGAATTTACCGCGTGAAATTTGTAGCACCCGACGTTTCGGTGACGTTGCAGCCGCCGTTGTCCAGGGTAGACTGAAGAGCTGTCAATCCGTTGTTTTGCGGGTAGGCCGCGTACCATAGGCAGTTGCGGTCTAGCCTACGTTGGACAAACGAAACGGCCCATAGCCACGCGACTGTCAGAACACATCAAAGCTGATAAAAACGTTCAGCGAGAAAAATCGGCGATCTGCGAACATTATATTGGATAGCGGAAGTAACCACTGGATGCAGTTTCAAAATCCCATTGTGCTATCCAAAGAACAATTCTACTATCCTCGCATGATCCGGGAAGCCATTGAAATAAGAAGAACCCCGAACTTTAACAGAGACGACGGTTACAAACTCTCTTCTACGTGGAACCCTCTTCTTAAAATGTTCCCGCCACCGAACGCCGAACGCAAAGACGTAAAACAGAATACAGTGAGTGTTGTGTGCAGGACGGATTTTCAAAATTCCCGCGCTCCGAGCCCGGCCCCCCACCACCGTTATAACCTACGCAGTGGCGGAAGCGGTACGCGGCCTACCCGCAAAACAACGGATTGACAGCTCTTCAGTCTACCCTGGACAACGGCGGCTGCAACGTCACCGAAACGTCGGGTGCTACAAATTTCACGCGGTAAATTCGTTTTCTATCCTATTTATAATGTCAAACAACCGCGATAGTCTTCGATCTTTTTGACTTTATCTTCAAATTTCATCGTCCATACACGTAATTTGATCTAATCTACTGGCTACCTGCCGAAATTACGGAAGGATACACATACGAAATTACGGAAGGATACAAACCTAAATCTCACATCGTATAATAAAAATAAAAGGTTTATTTGAGACCGAGCGGAGCGAAGTCATGGTTTTAACTCGATTGTTTTGCTTTTCGTATGTTTGAGACACAGAAATGACCAATGCGTTGATCGATGTTTCTCACGTTATAATTATTAATTATATTTGATGAGGAAGCGATGCTTGAGGCAGATTCTCGGTGTCTCATTCCGCGACCGAATTCGAAACGAGACCATTAGAGAAAGATGCGATCTACTAACAACGATCGAAGAAGAAGTAGAAATACAAGATGGTTCGGTTATGTTTGCCGAATGAACGATAATCGCTTGCCACTTAAACTTCTTTGGCGAGACCGTCCGACAGAATGGAGAATTCAGCGATCGTCACCGAAGAAAACCTGGCTAAATGACATCAAAGACGACCTTAAAAATCAACGATTATCGGCTAGGGATGCTCGAGACGTGGCAAAAAATCGTCAAGAATGGAAGCTAATCGTGAATGGAGTACGAGATCCAGCGGCACCGACAGCAGCGTATTAGCTGCGAGGGCGACCCCCTCCCCACTCGCCGGCTACGGAATAAATATAAATAATAAATACAATTTATTATATATAAATCATTCAAAGCGACATGTGTATAGGGATTTTTAGTTTTTGATATCGTTTCAAGGTGACCGTTAGATATACTGTTTACAAAATTACTATTTACAAATGTTTTGACTACAGACCTAATGGGAATAGTAAAGGTGCAATGTTGTGTGTGACCACCGATTTATGTAATAATGGGGAAATACGGACATAAATATCGACAAAAAATTACCAAAATGGCTATAATTATTTTTAGGTTCAGATTTCTAAAATAATATTATACTATTCCATCGTTAATGTATAAGTCAATGCGGTAGTTAATCCTTTAATGTTTTGAAATATTTTAAGCACCACTTTATTTAATTTTCAATTTATGAAAACTAATTTTAAAAATAAAACCATGTGATTTTTAGTGTAATTTTATTAAAAAATTGGAAAACTCTGGAAGGCTTTCAATTTATTTAGAGTGTTGTTCAACTCTTTAATCTAAGATTAACGACAAGTATTTCGTTTTATTTCCTTATAGCGATTTTTAATTAATTTCAGCCATGGATTTGTCGTTATTTAATATAATGCTTTGTAAACATTTATGTTCATTATATCTTGGTTTTTGGCAGCATTATTGTAATGATCCCCCGGATTAATACGCCATTTGGTAAGATATATAATCGGCATGATATATAATATCCTACCTGCAGGTAAACATGAGTATATCGATATTTAAGAAACGACTGGTTTCCTGAATTCTTGGGCCTGGAACATGCAGAATATACCAAGGACTATCCACTACCTAGCTCTGCTACCTTGACTACCTCTTTATGGCTATTACTATTATTATTATTATTTAGAATTATGTTATTATCTATTTCATTTTGTTATTATTCTTATTAATTTTCAATTCTCTGTGACTATTATACAATATTAGAAAATTTTCAACTTTTGTTTGTAGTTTTGTGATATTCTACTTATAATCTTTTGTTTTCTTTTTTATCTTTTTGTATATTAGTTTATCTTCTTTTATACAAAACATGTATGACGTTTGGTGTCGTTTCGTTTATGTTTAAAATACTTGCCCTGGAACAAGTTATTACTTATTTAGGCGGCAAGGGACTATCATCACATATAAGCGTGACATAACTTGCTATGGGCAATTAATTTTTAAGTTAAATTGTGTTCCTTGTTTAAATGTAGATAATAAATTTGATTTGTGTCAGAATTGTTGCAAATTATGTACATAACCATAAATAAATAAAAATATTATTACAATCACGGGAAGCGTCTTTTACCTTTCACTTGTTTTTAAAGAGTTCTGTTCTTGGGTACTACTTAAATTTGAATTAGATTAATGTGCCACTGCCATTTATGCATATTTTAGAGTTGTTAGGAGCCCTATCACATATTTTTTCCAGAAAGGCAAGAAAAGTGGATTTTTGGCGTTCTAATTCCAAGAAATGAAGAGATTTCTACAAACTTTAATTACTGAATTACCTGGACCATTTCTTGATGTTGACCATAGCGGCCTTTAATTTTAGATATAACGAATATTATTTACTTATTCAGCCCATTTTCCGAAAGTCGTTATTCGTAAAACGCTCGGAAGGCAAACTTTGAGCTCCTTAATACAGTAATATCACTACAACGAAAACCGTATACTATTTTTTTTTATGTCCGTCATGTATTCTTGATGTACACTACGGCTTTATTTTTTCGTTTTTTGACCACATATCCAAGGTATACATTAGGTACTTACAATTACACAAAATTAAAAAAAAATCTTCCTGTATCATTCTAATTTTCTCAGAAATAAAATAAGATTCTTATATAATACTTATACTATATTAAAGTTCACTCTTTTAGCAATACGACATAATATAAATTATTGTCATTAGAAAGGAGAAAACACTGCAAAAAACAATTAGAAATTGTGTATATATTTGCTTGCGCAAGAGAAGAGCGCTCAGTGCCGCGGTTTTCTCCCAGGGTTGAATAGTTATTTATTTATTTATTTATTTATTTATCCTATCTTTTATAGTTACATCCAAAAAAAAATGCGTTCATTTTTTCAACTCATTTTAAAAGAATACCTACGCTATTTTGTAATAAGGCTCTTAAGGCTATGAGGTAATCATCGAAAATTCTTGAGTCTACGAAACACTTGACTAGCATAGAAAAAATAAGTGTTTTAAAGTCTTGGCAGAATCTCTTACCGAATCCCAAAGAATAAGACCAGGGCTCGCGATTTATTTTATCTTTTATTGTTCTTTACCAATTATCGATTTATTGTTTTTTTACCAATTATGGTCAAAATCTTCGATCGTTCTATCGAACTTCGATCACTTCGATCACATAACCTCAACTTTTAATGTTGTATTTAATTTATCTTCAAATACTTGCTTTGACGAAATTAAAAATACGATTACCAGCCTTTTAACTAGTTTGATTGGTGTTTCTTTGTCCGTTAGGTATTGTAGGCTGTGGTATCGGTTACTGCATATTAACTATAACAATGCTTTGCAGTATTTGGCGGGTGGGGAGGTGCTAATCTAGCCAGTGTAATATTTTCTATAAAAGTACATATGTATATTACCATTATAAATTTATTATGATGTATATTGAATCTATTTATATTAAATATACCTTTAACATTTTATTATTATTATACCGTATAATTTAAATTATGTTATTATTTGTTACATATCATCATATATCTTAAATACATCTATAAACTCATAATATGTCTTCCCTATTCCTTTCCCCTTACTTAAAACTGCATTTACTTCATAACTCCTTGCGCTGTAACAAAATATTTAGTTTAATTGTGAAAACTTTTAATTGGACTTATATTCGTATAATATGTGTCAGCATTAAGTATAAGACGCTGTAAGTTTTCTAAAAAATAAAAAACAAATAAGGACTCTATTACTGTGTGAATTACTGTAATGAAAAACTAGAGTAGTGACGTCATTGAATTCCACAGCAGCTACGTTATAAGGCAACAAAGTATACATACATTTAACAAAGTTTGGTTCTAGTTTCAAATTGGGTCACCATAGAAAGGGGCTTAGCGAAACAAAATTGGTTTCAAAATGTAAAAGGCATAAGCCTTGTTTATTCAAAACTTTATTAAATGCGAATATAAAGTTTATTTTAGCGAATACGTTGTTATGGCAAGTGAATTGTGCTCGATGAGATTAGAATATTAAAACCAAATATTGGAATATTAAAACTAATTGAAAGGAATATACTCGTATATATGCCTCATTAGTTCCAAGATATTTAATCATAGGGAATTGTCGTTTTGTTTTCAACTGGTATGACGTTTTGTTTCATTTCTCGAAAAGTAAACGTCGGATTCTTTTAGCGCTGCCTTTAATATATATGAGTGCCAGAGCTAAGCAAACAAGCTCGACCGAAATGAGTACAGTGGTTTCTGAATTATAGCCAGACAGGCAAAGGGACATTTTATAATATTTAGTGATAGTAGCAGTGAAGTAAACTGATAGTGCACTGATAAAAATATTATATTGATTCTTACAACACCATTTTGTTATTACGGTTTTCTACAAAATAACGATGTTTTAATCGTAATTTTGTTGTTTTTTTAAAACCCCATTACTAAGTCTTGATTATATCTATCAACATTTTTCGTACGGTTAATATGGCAATAACAGTAAACTGTAGTTTCAACATGATTCATGTATCCGACTATAACCGAACGTGTACTAATACATGCTATCATGTTAGAAGCGAGATCTCACGGTCGCGACGTACTAAAATAAAATTATGCATTATGCATCTTAATTATACGTATGGACCACAGACCGAGCTATATACGTAAATCTTGTTGAATCATGCAGATTTCAGTGTATTACATCGTTATACTTTTCTTAGTTCGAAGCAATAATGAAGCGATTAAGTAATTTGATATGTGTAAACGAATATCTCCCTTCCTGAAACTATAGCATCTTTTCTTTAATATTACTCTGGTATTTATGAGTATATTATTAATTGTTTTGATGATATAAGTACTCATAGAATACAACTTCATTCAAAAAGATGATTAAATATTGATGAAAATAAATTTTGTGTTAATTTTAATAATATTTCATATTATTGTTATGTCCTTATAATGTTAGACATGACCCTTGGCTTTGTCCTTATTTATATCAGTATTGTTTGTAGATAGTATACTGTGATATGGTCTATAAATATTTACGTTATTTGCAAATATTATATATTATAAATGTAGGATAACATGTTTTAACCCAGTAATAATGAAGTAATTTTTAAGACAAATATTGTTGAAGTATGTATAATCATAGATACTCAAAGATTTTTCCAAACTACTCTTAGTGTATTTGGTCTAGATCTATTTTTTTAAATTCTATTCTACGAATGAGACGAAACATATTAAGGAGCGGTACCACCCAAACTCAAAATTTCAGCATTTCTGGTCATAGAGCATCACCTTCCAGTGCATTGGAGGCAGAATGCGAAAGTCTCCAATTGTTGTCCAATCATTATGGCATTGAAGGCCAATAGCATGAGCCATACTGTTGCTGTCGTAATCTCCCCGCAATAGAGACTTCTTCTAGTCCACATCGCTTATGGTTGTACTGCCATACCCCAGACCAGTGCCATTCTGGCTGATTCCAGTAAGGAACTTTTTGTGGAAGTCTACGCGGGCTTGTAGATCATTTGAATCACTACGGCCACTTATTACGTGCTTCGATATTGCCGGATCTTTGGAAAAGCAAAGAATCGAAATTGTGGTTATTCTGGAGTTGGCGTAGAGCAGAGAGGGAAATTTTAGGGCTGGCCCAAAATTTTGTTTGGACCTGAAAAGAGTCAAGGGGTCAGCTGGTTTGGCTAAGGACAACCAGGATTTTAAACTAGCTGTCACCAGCGCATCTAGACGGGACAATTGGGTTTTGGTGAAATCGTAAATAAGAAAGGGCCATGACAAATGTGAGGTTAAATAATTGTCATAGATCTAGGCCTTACGAGGGCCAGAAATTAGAAAGGCATCTATTTTTGCCAGGCAACTTTTGAATTGCTCTATAACATGGTCGCCAGAGACGTCTTTTCCTTGATGGTTGATTTTCCTGCCAAGGAATTTAAAATGGTTATTTGGGTCTATAAGGGAGATATTAGAGCCCTTATAGACCAATTTGGGGTCATAGGATGTAAATTTTGTGTCTATGCGGGCGAGTCCAAGGCAAAAACATTTGGAGGGCTTCACTTTTATACAGCCTGACCAATCTCAGAACAGCTCCACTTTTTGTAATAGCAGGGAAATGATGTACAAATAAAAATATGTAAGTTATCATAATTGGATGAAAATACAGTAATATAATCAAACGTGATTATAAAAAAAAAAATATATAAAAAAAAAAGGTAATTATCAGAGCTTATATACGAAAAGTAAAGGATTTTGTAACAGTCATTTGTATTCAGAGCAATAATAAATATTTGATGGCAGTGAAACCTTCTAAGTCATTATTCGACAAGCAAGCCGAAGGATTAGTCGTATACATTTGCATAAGCAGATTACCTTAGCAAGTTAAAGATATAATGACATGCCAGTCTGAAAATACAAGTTTTTAAATGTTGTAATGTTAAATCTGTGGCTTGATGATAAATGTGCCAATGTCAATGCTAATGCCACTTTCGGAAAATGGCCGACAAAGTGATTTTGGCAAAAATTGGCGTTTAATATTAATTAATTTTTTTGTATATAAAATTAAACAATTTCATAACTATGTTTATTTTAGTATTCTCTTCTCAAACCTTCAAACAATCTCGTATTTTTAAAAATATCCTTCAAGATACTTATCACATTGTTAGTTCTAATCTTAGCCACAATACATTTATTGTAAATCGTGAGATCTTTTGGCGAGTATAAAATATAAATAGTAATAAAGCCACCTGAAGTAGATACACATAAGTTTAAATGCAGTTTTCATAACTGAACATAAAAGTAGATCAATGAGTGTTAAATTATACGAGGTGTTATTACTGCAGGCGCATTTTTTTGTGGGCGAATCAGTACAACGAAATAAGAAACTATTAATAAACATTTTTGGAAAAAAAAATAGAAAAAAATTTATTTGTTTTTTAAATTTTAATTTTAAATAGTATGAAAAGCTATGATCACGATGCGCTATCTAGCGGTTGGTTAAATGTCGCTGATATTGTTTATTTACAACTTGTTACCTACCACTAGATAGCGCAGCGCGCTCAAACGCTTCTTAAACCTTTATTTAACAGTCAACTTCTTCAAATTTACAAATTCAAATAAAAACAAAAAAAAATTTTTTCCAAAAAGGTTTTTTTTTTGTTTTTTTCATTTTTTTAAATCAAAAGTTATACCACGTTGTACTGATTCGTACAACGTGGTATAACACCTCGTATTACATTATAGGTGTATAATCAAATTAAGATAAAATCAAAATATGTGTATAGGTAAGTATCGAAAGCTAAGGATGTACTGGTACAATGAGAAAAATAATGAATTGATTCTTACATTACCATTTTGTAAAATGATAAAAATATTGGATTGATTCTTACATTACCATTTTGTTATTACGGTTTTATAAACAATAAAGATGTTTCAATTGTAATTTTGTTGAATTACAAGGAATTTCGTTGAAACCCCATTACTCCATAGTAAAAAAAATATACATAATTGTAATTATTATTTTCATTTTGCTGAAGCTTCTTTCACATGAAGCAAAAGTTCTAAGCAGAGTTGCATAAATTCTGAGAGCTATGCTTGTTAGAAAAGGCTTCCTGCAAATCGTTCTTACATATAAATTTTAATAAATAAAGAAGTTGTAATTCAAAAGCAGTATAGAAATTGAGTCTAGCATAGTACGTACGCACAGAGACTAGCTGGGCCTCGTTGTTGCCGCCCCCCAGTCTTCGCCATCTAGGGAATTGCCCCCCCCTCACCCTCCCCCCTATTTTTTTAAAATTTGTTGTGTGGGGCTTTTCTAAGGTCTTTATGAGCCTTGTAACACTGCGACCATTGCTGATCTATTGTGTTCGCCACCTACTATAGTTCTGCGCTAAGCCTCGTGTCATTTAAGAACCGCAACAGGCTTTTGGCGCCAGATTGTTTTACCTCCTCAGGTTGGAGGTAATGACCACCCAAGTGGGTGTATCTTTTACGCATCAGCGGGCCACACTCGCACATGAGGTGCAGGGGAGTCCCTCCCCCCTAGATCCGAACCTGCAATTTATTCACTTTTAGTGATGCCATTGGCTATTTTAATTTTCTACATATGATGGCGTTCAAATGTCGTTTTGATCAATATTGACCAAGCCAAAGAGTTAAGGTAGTCACTTTACCCCTCGAGTAGCGGCATAATTTCATGGCAGAACGCGGCAATTTATTTGAATTTCTTGCAATATCGCCGCGCTCGACAAAAAGTACTATAACTATGGAACTACTATAGCAATCATAAAAATAATAACTGGGCAATGATTGCATTGAAATTTCATATATAGAATATTGAAATCTCATTTTTTAAAACAATTACATAAATATGAAATATGAGAAAGTCGAAAAAGTGAAAAAAACTGGGCATTTCTAACATGTACTAGTCTTACGAAGAAATACGGTACCCAATTTAGAAATTTTAAATGCTGTCGTGGTCTTTATTAGATTATCTATCAAATGTAATATTTCGTTTTGCTTTTTTACAAACAAAAATATTTAGATATTAGCTCATAAAAACCAATAAAATTTTGATGATTTCTCGAAAAAAATCTCGGAAAAATAACCTCATTAATTTACAAATACGCCGAAAATTTCATATATTTCAGCGTAAAACCAAGTAAGATGTATTTTTTTAACGAATTAGGTAGACATTTAGCATGTTTAGGGTAATTTAACGCAAAAAACTCAATAATTAGTAATGACGCCATAGCGCCCAATTTTTCAACTCAAAAATACAGATAAAATTGGAATTAAATGTCCATAACATCACTGAATTCGGTTGATAAACTATTTTAGAATCAAATTTACTTACATATCTATTCATATTCTAACTAAAACATTAAAAAACACCAAAAAGCTTCACAACCCGATGTCAGCCGACGGCGACAAACCAGCGATGTTTGACAATTGAATTTTGCCATAATATCCATTAAAATCACGCCCGAAGTTATTCTAGCGGCCGTCCATGTATATATGACACACGTTTGTATGGATTTTAGGACCGTTCGAATAAGAAAATAATATCACTGTGCGCTCCGGGAGCAAGCCGCCAATATTGGTCGTTACGTAGCCAACGGTGTTCTGATGTGCAACCAAATTTCGTCGTTACGTAGCCGAAGGGTCAACTCATAATTGGACGTAGTTATCCAAAAACCCACTATGCTATGAAAGAACACGAAATACTATGCCACCGCGCCGTGTATTGACATCGTATATAATGAAATCTTTGTATGTAACATACAAAGATTGTGTATAATGAAATCTTTAAATATACAAGGACCGTGTATAATGAAATCTTTGAAGATAAAACCGCCCGATAGATTTTTATTCAGATTGAGCGTTTGTCTAGTAGAAGAGTGGCTGGTCGTAGTTGTTTTTACGTGGATATAAAAGCGCGGTTAGTCGGCTGCGCCCTCAAGACAGGAAATCGAATTGTTCGCAAGGGTTTGAGTGGCGCCCGGGCGGAGCGATCCCGAGCCGTGTTTTCGCCTACAGACTGGGAGTGCCGAATTGCTTTTTTAGTGCCGTTCTGTTTATGACTCCGAGCAGCGCAAATACGTTTCGTCGAAAGGATACTTTGCAATAAATAATACGCCACGTACACCGTACCCATCCCTCCGTACCTCTCCCTAGGGGTGGCGGTCTTCCCCTGAACCCTGAAGAGACACACCGATAAAACCGACCGGCAATTCATGAGATAATTAAGTAATATTCAGTTATAGGAGGAGTAAATGGGTATTCACTATTCAGCCTATCTGGCGTTGCCGTGGTTCTTTGTGCAGCTCAAATATCCTGACAAAATATATTTATTTATTTTATTATATTATAGATATTTATAGACATAACACAACCCCAAATATAAATTCTTCTATCTATTAAATCCATATATACTTGAAGTTATTCCCATTGGTAAAAGTACGATTAGCAAGAGTTTCGCGATATCTTCAATTGAATGAATGAATGAATAAATGTATGAATGAATGAATGAATGAATGAATGAATGAATGAATGAATGATTGAAAATATCTTTATTGCACAATAAAAAATAAGGTACAATGGCGGACTTATTGCTACATTACATTATCTTCTAGTCAACCAACATGCTGGTGGTGTGAAAAGAAGAGTAGGCAAAAAATTATAGTTTAAAATAAAATTTTAAATTATAGCATATAATATACATTGTGTGTATATCTAAACTAAAAAGTAAATAAATAAATAAATATTTGAGTTGGACATATTACATATATGTATACATACATATTAATAATTAAATGAATAAGTAAATAAATAAACTGCCAAAATAAGGTAAGGAAAGGGAGGGGATAACGGAAAGGTTAGAATTTATGGTTCATATTTATTGTGAAAGGAAGTGCTTTTTCAATGATTGCTTAAAGGTGAACAGCGAGCTAGCGCCTCTAATAGTTGAAGGAAGCTGATTCCACAGTCGACCTGCAATTACGAAGAAGGAGTAGGAAAAGAAAGTGGTATTGTGTTTTGGGATACGTAGGATATTATTCTGACTTGAACGAAGTGGGAGACCATGACTTCCTAACCCGGTAAAAGTCTCGTAGAGGTAGGAGGGATGTAGGATTGTGTAGTACATTATGTAGAAGTGAAAGGATATGCAAATTTCTCCGGTCCCGTATACGAAGCCATTGCAATTTTGCTCGGTACTCGGAAACGTGATTAGGTGTAAATGAGTTCGTTACCAGAAAACAGATACGATTGTGTCCCATGGGATTAGGTTGAAAAATAAAAATAAAATTGGAATAAAAACAACGTATTTCACTGTTAGGCCGAAAAGTTTTCTAGGTTTCTACATCCCTAGGCATTGATACGGAGATTTTATATTTGTTTTTTTAATACACTGCCAATTTAATTTCTGTATGCACACAACTACTGTTAGCAATTTTCGTACATCATAACTTTCATATGAAAGTAATTTTTTTAAAATTCCTTTTTTTTACCATAAATTTATTAAGTTTTTACTTCGAAAAAATACATTTGATTATCCTATAATAGCATCTCGTATATTCTCGTTTGTTTAGTTTATGCTAAACAGCATACAGGCTGTACGCTTTATAATCACGAAGCAAAGTCAACGTAGCCGTCGCTAAAGTCCGTTTTACTGCGAATATCATCCAAAAGGCATGTGTGTATTTGGCCTTTAAACTTTATTAACCCTCTAAAGTCAATTAGAGAGTAAAAAATTGTTCGTATACAAAAATTGTTCGTATATAACACTGACTCATCACACATGCTACTTAAACGGTCGACGACTTGGAGAAAATGTTACAATATCTTTAATATACAGATATACTTATTATGAAAAATAATATTATCTCTCTAAAATATCATTATAACTACGTATACACGTACAAATTTTATTTATTTAAGAATTTATTACTATAAAACATTGTTTTTGCTTATAAAAATAACAGGAGCCGAATGGCAAAACCTTAATCTTTTGCTTGATTGATTCTGTCACCCAACTGTGACTAGCCCGTTCTAGGATGGACAGGACTCTAATTTTACAATAAATTATGTAAAAGTTTTATTAAAATGCTCATGAAACAAAATTGCCCTAAAAAATGGTCCTCAACAAAAAATAGAAACAATCAAATAGAGTGTGACAAACATAATTGACTTATAATTAGAGTAAAGAGTAAAAGAAATCTATAATAATAAAAAATAGTCAATTATATGTAATATATGTGAAGAAATATGAAAATAAATATAAAATAAGTAGTCAAAAAACAAAAATGTACAATTCATTGTCAAAACAACAAAATGAATTAATTAATATAGGTAAAAGTATAAATAAGAAAGCATTCGAAGCGGATTATGTTTACGTTAAAACATACGAGCTAAAGCTGTTTATAGTTATTGTAGTTTTACTCTTGTCATTATTGAGCGTTTGTGATTTATCTTCTGTATGACATTGATTATTGTTAGTGTTATTTTTTAATTATTTGTTGCATTAGTTTTAAACTGTTGATGTATTTGTTTTTTTTACAATTATTCGTTCCATTTTTATTATTTGTTTTTTCAGCGTTTATTATTATGACATATCCATCTGCATTTGCAATTTTTAATGAATACAAGACGATTGACTATTGACATTGACCTACGTGTTATATTTTCGGAAAATTTCGACTCCATATTCCTGCTGAATTCAACCGATCCCATTAGTCAGAGTACAATTTCTATTATCCTGGGACATCCATTGAGAAACACGATAAATATTGTAATATCGGCTACAGAGTCGCGCCGAGAATATCCCGTGTGGATATCTTCTCCCTCTTGTCGTTCTTGTTTTCGCCTGCTATCCGCCCGGTGCGGGTTTTTGGGCCGATATAAAGGGTTTCTCGGGCGAGAAAGAAAAAAACTGTCTACAATCCTGCTCGATCTCAAGGCGATGTAATAAACGATAGGGACTGCGCGGGTACAATTATTTAGTTTTTTTCTTAGTTTCGTTTTATAAAATGTGAAAAAATAAGTTGGGGTTAAATTTGATGGAATGTTTGCAATCCGTACAATTTTATGGGATACCAAACATCGCCACTACAAGAACAACAGTATAAAATACAAGGCTTAGAAAAGAATCAGCGAACTAACAGATATTGAAGTATCAGAACTGATAAAGAAAAAGGAGTATCTATATCCCCGTTATACGAAATACTGTATATACTCTCAAATACAATTCTTCTTCTTCTTAAGGTGCCATCTCCTATCGGAGGTCGGCGGTCATTATGGCCACTTGGACCCGTGATGTTGCGGCGCGGAACAACTCTGTCGTGCTTGAGTTGAACCATACATGCTTTGAGCATTACATGTCGCAATGTTAATGGGTAACCCCCGGGGATTCTCCGCACCCTTTGACCATCTAAGGTCTGCCGGGGATTGAGGGCCATGGTTTTATTGTAATCAGCCTTAATGATTTTCCTGGGAAGGGGTTATGCGATGGTTGTCCCTTTGCCTTCCGCATCGCTGTTTGTTACCAAGGTAACAATTTATGTATTTATTTTTATTTATTTAAGAATTAATTACTATAAAACATTGATTTGCTTACAAAAATAACAGGAACCGAATGGCAAAACCTAAACCTTTTGCTTATTTGAATCTGTCACCCGATTAAATAATATAAATAAAGTTATAGGTGAGAAAAGAAAAAAACAGTCATTAATACTGATTACATGTTAAGTAATATAGGATTTAATATAAAAATACCTAGTCAAAAAATTACAATTCACTGTCAAAATAATATACAACAACGAAGTCAAATAATTTTTGGTAGTTCAATGTTAAAATGTTAATTATTAAATGTTAATGTTAAATGTTAATGTTAAAATATATTCAACCAAAACAATTGTGGTCACAATTGTGGACCCTCCACTCTTGGGTCTACTGCATGCGCAGCTGCCCACTGCAGGGATGGATGTGCTTATTTACTGGCGGCACAAATTCGCCATGACACACGGTACTCATTGAACGTGTGTAGCATTTTTTAGGTGTCCTTTCCACCAGACTTCCCACTACCTTCTCGTAACTTTGCCGCTGTATGGTTGGGGGCTGTTTATTCAGCATATTTACAGCTAAACATCATAGCTGATGGCCGTTCACTATCTGCCACCTGTGAGTCCGATGGTAGCTTACAGCTCAGACCGATAGGACTAAATCTAGACTGAGTGATTCTAGACTGTATAATTGCACTATATTCTCTAAATTTATTATTTATTGTTGAGAGAATTTTCAAAATATGTTGACAATTAGAGTTTAAATTTCGTTTTTTTACAATGAATTTTAAGTGCAATACATACTATTAATTTTAATATAATTTTTAATATTTACAAACTTATTGTTAGGCAAAGTCAATACCGCTGTAACGTTAATTTCGTACATACCGAATGAGAACGTTAAGACAATTGAGAACATTTTATGACTATGGAGGTCGTACTCGTCTCTCAAGATTTATTCTATTAGTCCGTGCCGATATAAGCGTTTTCTGTCATAAAATACTATATTACGTATCGAATACCATTGTAATATATTGTCATTACTATATTGCTTATCGAATACCATTGTACAAAAATATACACAAGTAAATTTTCGGGACTCTGTTAATAATAATGGTTTAATTGCTATGCTAATAGATTCCTAGATAACCTATCTTAATATTAATACAAAGGGGTCGCATTACACGAACGCAGTGGGGGCTATTTAAACGAGATTATTTTAATTTGATTAAACAAAAAACTGCTCCTAAAACGCCCTAATTAATTCCATTTCTTCACTTTCCCCCTTTTTAATCTGGGTAAAAGCGAAATTACGCCTTTTTTCGGTGGAACAATAGGTGTTTCTTTCGCCAACGTCGCAGTGATGATAATGATGTTATGGAGGGATAGCCACGGCTACCCGCAACCCTGCTGTTATGGCCATTGTGGCTTAACTCTACATGTACAAGTATATTATGAACTTTGGAGTTTGTGCGAACCCGCTACCCGAGGAAGTATAACGGTATTGATATATTATGGCCATCAGTCCATAGGATCTATTGGCCCATCAGCCAATAGATCCTGAAACCAGCTCACCATATTTTCCCACCATGTGTCAGCATCTCCATACATGTCACGCATCGGTCTATGACGTATCGGTTGTGCAGCGCAATCTAATGGTTCGCAATGGTGTAATATAATGGTATGGAGATGATGACACCATGCGTTTGATTATGCGTTCGATTATGCTTCGTTGTGCTCGTGTTACGTTGCATTATGTTCATTCACTGATAACTTATGGCGCGGATTTATGGGCCGAGCAGCCGACAGGCAGAGGGTCTTCGTTATGCAGACGCGTGCAGTCCGCACAATAGCGCGTGTAGCGCTTGATACGCCAGCTAGGCCTCTGTTTAGAGATCTCTGCATCATGACGCTGCCGTCCATTTATATAATGGAAGTAGCGCTGTTCGTTCGCAGAAATCTAGCCGATTTTAAAGTGAATGGTGTGCATCACCACTATCCAACGAGATCCCGTAGCATGCTACGTTCGGTAAGTCATGCATTATCCAAGTCGGAGAGGCTAGCCTATATCGCCAGCCCAGCGGTTTACAACAAACTCAGCGAGTACATTAGGTAGGCGCAATCTCTTGGCGTGTTTAAGAGCCGCCTTAAGAGGTACCTCACAGATAAGGCGTTTTACTCACTGGAGGAATATTACTCGAGTGAAGTCTAAAATGCTTTGGTGGCTAAAGTGTTAAATGATCTCTTTGCATTCTGTCTTGTATTTCCTTTTTTTTACATTATTCTTATGTTTTCTTTTGTTTTATATTTATTATTATTTTTTCATTACGATAGAAAAAATGATTGTTTGCTAATCTGTATCTGACTTGTATACCAGTATACCAATAAAATTAATATGAATATGAATATGAAGCAGTCTGACCATATGTTTCGAGTTTGTTTATTGCATCCACTGTATACTGATTAATTTTCAGCATTACCAAAACACTTTGGGTACCCCCAATTAAAATCACACCTTTCCTAGTACGCCAGGGTCGGTTATCTTGAAATCTGCCTGCTGACTGTACCCCGACATTCTATGGTCAAAATACTGCCTGATCAGAAAGTATCGGCATTTCCAAAACTCTTGCACTTTTTTGTCGCTAGCTCCCCAACTACTCGTATTATGCTTGTTAAGTCGACAGTACCCAGTGAATAGGGCTACTTCCTTCCTCAAAATATCCCTGGGAAGCCTCAGGTAGTAACTTGTTAATCGTAATGTTAGTACTTGATACAGTTTTGTTTCTCTCCACTTTTACTGTCTAAATGTATGATTTCGATTAATTGTAAAATGTACAACAGAGGGCGCTGCCGGGTTTTTAGAGAGCGCTGTCGGTTTAAATTTGTCAATAATACTAAGGAAATATGTGATATCAATACATTAGTGCTATCTCGCTGCACGAGCATGTACGTCAGCTCGCTTCGCTGCACACCAGGCCGCCATCGTAGCACAGCAGTTATCATCGCCACAGTATGACCTATCTACACAGTCGATTGACTTGCAAGATACCTGCTGCATGGCGCGCAGCCCTACGACGTCACACCTAGAAAGCCGGGTCTACGAGCCCGGCTCACACGAAGCTCCGCTGAAGGGCCCATCACGGACATTAACTGCTGGAATGCCAACACAATCGATCGGTGGTTTTCCTGTTGTGACAATTCGCAGGCGGTCGATCTCCGTATTTATGCAATTATGCAATAAAATTATATGCCGTAAAGTCGCATTTATTGAATAAGCCACCTTTAAATTTTAATATGCATGCACAAACACCCCCTACAAAAAAACGAGGGTTAAAAACATGCCGTCGTGAGTTTCATTCCCATTGCATGTTTTTATAAGGGTTAAACAAGGTTCGTCGTCCTAATCACTCCAAATTTGACATATCACGTACCTATGCTTTGTGGGTTTCGAGTTTTGTACGCGATTTTTTTTGTTTTTGTATGCTAGCATACTTGAACGTAGAAAGAAAGAAAGAAATAAAAATACCTTTATTAAAAATACAAAAAAAATACTTACATTGGTAAAGAAAACTTAAATTTTATTTTAACTTAGTACAAACGGCAGGCTTACCGTTTAACGATTTCTTACAGCCAACCGTGATAGGGATTGTTGCGTTCGGGCTATAATATAACTGCCGTAACACGTACACACTTTTATAGGTATGGCGGTTAACCATCAAGTACTACAGCCTGTGAAGTTGGCTAAGTTTTTGAGTTTCGTTATCGACAGTGGTCTGAGATAGGATTTACAAATCGATTAAATTGTGTGATAAACTGGCACGAGTCTGTAACGCACCCCTCAGGATATTACCGCTCCTTGACATAGTAGCGTTACGACCAGAGGCGGCTCGTGAATATTTTTTATGGGTGTGCAATAAAAAAAACAGGATATAATTACTTACATTTATTTGTAAATAAAATCCATTCGCCGGTCTTTTTGTCCAGCGAAAACATCTATCACTTTCTTGTGAAAGTCTGAGATGGAATTAATTAAGCGTTTTTCTATGCTTATCATACACAATGCATTCAGACGATCTTGTGCCATAGTATTGCGTGAAAACGTTTTGACTTTATTTAACGTCGAAAAACAGCGCTCACTTTCTACTGACGTCATAGGAATGGTACAAATAATTTTTAGCAGTTTCATGCTTTCAGCAAATACGGATTCTAATGCAAATTCCATAAAATGTTGAAGTAAAGCAACGGCGCCGTCAGCGTTGTGAAAATCTTCTCTGCTATAAATGACTAATAGCTCATTTTTCAGTTTAGTTTTTTCCAGGAAATCATACGTGTTTACCACTTTCTTAAAATCATCATCCGGAAAACTCTTATTGTAGTCTAAAAATTTGTCAGTGTAAAACAATTTGGACGCCAATAAATGGTCTGTATGAACAAATCTGTCTTTTATCTGCATTCGTAATATGTCACACACTTCTTTTCTCATAGCTGAATGATTCACGTTATCAGGCCGACGTTTTTTCTTAGGCGAAGGCGGTGGAACAGCATCACGTAATTCATTGACGACCTTTTCAAATTTAGTGACTTCTTTCATAATTTTAATTGAGTCAAGGGATCGAGACTGCAAACACTTGAACAGCATTTCACAGTGGGGCATGAGCGTCGCGAAAAAGTTTAGCCAATATAAAAAATTGTCTTCATTTAAATATGAAAGGAGCATTTGAGCTTGATTAAATGTTTTTGGGTCACTGTTACGACTGTCCATTATTGCTTGCATACACTCTTTCAGGGGCTCTAAGTTATCGTATAAAACTTTTACTGTACGTATATTATAATTCCATCTTGTCTGTGGAGCGGCAGGTATTCTTTTGTGGACGATTTCTTTTAAAAATTCGGATCTTTTCGGCGATCGCGTGAAAAACGATGGAAATGCATGCAAATTGCAAAAGAAGCTTCGTACTGTGTGGTTAATCGATGCACATTTTTCTAAAATTAAATTGAGTTGATGCGCGTAACAATGTACATAATAAGCATATGGGTAGATATTTCTAATAATCTTTTGGACGCCATTTGTACTTCCACTCATGACGGCAGCTCCGTCGTAGCTCTGTCCAATTATTTTTTTTTTATCAATATTTAAAGAATCAAGCTCTTTCATGATTTCAGCCGCTATTACTTCTGATGTATAACCCTTAGGTTGTAAAAATTTCAAAAATCGTTCGTAAATTTTACCATCATGTATATACCTTATAATAAACACCAGCTGTTGAATAGTAGAACAATCAGTTGATTCGTCTGCCTGAATTGCAACAAAATCTGCATTTTTTATTTGTATCTGTATTTCACATCTGCAAACTTCATAAATAGCATCCAAAATATCGTTTTGAATTGATTTAGACGTACCTTTAAAAACAGAACTGCTTGATAAGTGCTGCTTCATGGCCAAATCGATCTCTGACACAAAATCAACCAAGCCTCTATATATTCCGGGATTCAGAGATTCCGTAGATTCATCGTGTCCCCGTAATGCAATTTGGAATGCACCACAGAATACCACGCAATCTATTAAGCGACGTAAAATATATCGATTTTCATCAACACGCTCATTGAACTCTCGAATAGATTTTCGATAAGCAGAATCGAGCGCCTTTCGAATATCTTGTCGCCCGATAGATGCCAATTGCACTTCATTTAACATATGAAATCGAGATTGCGAATGTTTTTTCACTTTAATTGAAAGATGCGCTAAATCTTGAACACCAGTTTCTGTCCATACAGTCTCGGCACCACCGCCCGCGCCGGCTCCAAACACAAGACATGGAAAACAAAACAATTTGTTCGTTTCTTCACACCCACATAACCACGGTGTTTTGGTATACTGCTCAGGTTTGAAAACACGTGTATAAGTTTTAGATTTTGTACTACACGTTTGTGTTAGCGTTATTTCAGGACGCGGTCGCCCCTTTGATTTTAGTTCGAGACGCACTTCAAAAGTCTTTTCACAGTTTTTTATGTACGACACACTGTATTGTTCCATTGTTACCGCCAAATAACATGCAAACAAGCTATTTTTCTAATTATTTACAGTCAAACAGTGCCAAAATTCGATATTGCCTCGCGCGCCTGTCAATTATTGACACTGACTGACATTTAATTTTGTTTACGTTCGGCAACATTATGAACGTAGCCGCACTGGCTACGTCCCGGTGGGAGCGAGATAGCGAGCCGAGAGCGCATGCGCGTTGTTCACCCGTTGGAGCGGCGCTCTACTGCTAAATTTCGATACAAAATCTTTTGTTTCACGTGCAGGAGATTGTCGATTTTTCTCTTTCGCACTCGTTACATTCAGTGCTGTTTGTTGTATTGAACATTGGTTCATAGGAGCGTATTCGCTGGCGCTCCACTTAGTCGGTCGGATTATTGTTCCTAGCGATGGATTATTTTTAAAAAAGTGTACAGGGTAATTATTGATTTAATTGCTTAAATTTTTGTGGGAGTGCACCGCACCAGCGCTCCTTAGGACGAGCCGTCACTGGTTACGACCATGCTTCCTTTGCGTATGCGCACGCAGTTTTATCGTACGGAGTTGAATTGAGGGGACGAACAGCACACCGCGATCGCATTATCATCATGCAAAAACGGGCTGTGCGCACAATAACTGGAGAACCTCCGGGCACCTCCGCGAAGAACTTTTTCCGCGAGCTAGGTTATTAGTAAAGTTTGGAGCACTTAGCGAACTTTGACGTGAATGGCGTGAAACTTACACGATTATCCGACAAGATACCGCAACCAGCTCCGTTCGACTAGTCATGCTCTCAGAAAACCTGAAAGCTTGGCGGACGTTATTGGTTCTAAGATATACAACCGATTAAACGATTTTATAATGTCAGAAATAAGTGAAACAATATTCAGAAGTCATCTAACATCTTTTCCTTTGAGAACGTTTCCTACAGCGTTGATTATTTTTTAAATATGTAAGTTTAGTTATATTATGATGTAATATTGTTTTGTTATTATGTATAAAAGCCGGCAAGTAGGCAAGGATTCATGGAAAGATTTTGCGATGTCAATTCGGGAAGGAGGTTAGCTTGATCGAAAATTGAAGTTAAAGTATTGACGGCGAGCGGGGTCGCACATTTAGACTTCCACCGGATGCAATTTTGCCTTGACAATTTTTTACTCGATGATTTTTACAATCCAATAAATGCCCTAAAGCAATGAGATATTCGGCCCAAAAATGCAACTATGTAAATACTAAATTTCAAAGCTATGAGTCCAATATTTCGAGATTGAAATATGGGTAGTACGCCCCCTGGTAAACCGATTTTAACACACTTTTTAACCATGACCAAATGATGCCTACATGCCGAATTTCAGCTCAATCGGATTAAGTGTTTGAACACTATTGTAGAGGAAAAAACAGGCGGACTCTTAGACAGATACAGACAGATTTCCGTCTGGAAATAGTCAAACGACTCAGGGGGCTCAAAATGGACATTGCCGTCTTTATCTCGATTTTTTTCGGATTCACAAAACGCGCGTTCACAAAACGTTCACTTCTCGTTGGTAGTCTGGACAGAAAATTAACACAAAATACTTTATTTACATATATACTTAAATGAACATAACTATGAACAATGAACTCTGAACATTATTTCGATATTTTTTCCGGTGCCCGATCTTCCAATTCCTTGATTAATTTGGTTGTCGACCTGTGGTCCTCAAGCGAAAGAATCACTCATCTTCTGTCTTTATATGTATCTTTTTCCTCTTTAATCCCTAAACTTGTGAAGTAAAAACTCGCCGTACCTTTTGCATCCCGGAAGGGACGTTACACATTCTAGGGGATGTTGTGTTTGTTATTTTTCTTGCAGTTATGATTATAGCTACGGTCTCCGTTTTGAAACATCGTAGCTTTGACCCAGTAATATTTTAATCTTTAGTCCAAGGGATTGCGAATACATCTTTGCGCCTGTCCATATGATTTTGAGTTATACCCAATATGCTTACTGGGTGAGTTTTAATAAATCAGAAGCTTTAAAATGAATAGTAAAAGCGTAAAAAGGGTGAAGGGTACGAGGAAATAAGCAAGTTTTAATAAAAAACTGAGGGAAAAACCAAAAAAAAAAAACGAACGAGCCATCTAGCGGTATGTAAAATATCGCAAATATTGATTATTCGCGACATGTTGTCTACCGCTAATGGCGCAGAGCGCTCAAAGCTTGTCAAACTTTTATTCAAAAGTTAAATTGTTCAAATTTACAAAAAAAAAAGTTTTATTTTATGGATCCACTTTATGGATGCTGGTTAATTATACCTGATACTGTATATTGTCTGCTGCCTCCGTATCCATAATGTTTTTGTTTGTTTCCGACTGGAATAACGTAACTGTGACCCAGTGATTTTATAATCTTTTATACAGGGGATTGCGATTACAACTTTGCCCTTGACCCTTTATTTGTTCTTGAGTCATCCCTAAAATGCTTACAGGGTGAGTACAATTAACCGGCATGCTTGAATCACTATGAGCAAATCAGCAATATTTGATTAAAATTTCTGGAAAACAAAAAAAAACGTTTTTTTTTAAAATATAAAAACTTTGACCACGCTGAGCCATAATCTAGCGGTAGGTAAAATTTCGTGAATATTAGTTGTTCCCGATATTTTACCACCGTAGATGACGCAGCGCGCTCAACGATTGACAAACTTTAATTCAAAAGTAAATTGTTCAAATTTACAAAAAAAAAAAACACAACCACACAACAAACACACAATTACACCCTCACGCGGTGGAAGTTGGCGCTCGTGGCCTGCCAGCTAAATGTCTGTTTCACCTTTTTAAAGATCTTGGTCTCTCCAGGAAATTAATCAACTCCTTCTTAGAAAATTATCTAAAACCGCGATTTCCGCATCTCAACTTCTATGGCTTCGAAGGGGGAGTGAATGGGTGGGAAGGTTAACGCTCACATGTGGCAAGACAGCTGTCCTAACCCTACCACAGCCGGTCGTTAGTCCGGAATCCACTGCTCACCCCCCAGAAGTGTAATAACACTATATGATGGGCCCGACTTCGGTCGGTGAATTCCATGGCAGCTCCGTTTGTATTTTATTTATCAAACGTTGTTTATTTGCTCGTACTGATTCACCCACTTCAAGAATGCCGGTTAATTAAAACTCATACTGTATTATAAATAGGATAGAAAACGAATTTACCGCGTGAAATTTGTAGGACCCGACGTTTCGGTGACGTTGCAGTTGCCGTTGTCTAGGGTAGACAACGGCCGGTCTACCCTAGACAACGGCGGCTGCAACGTCACCGAAACGTCGGGTCCTACAAATTTCAGGCGGTAAATTCGTTTTCTATCCTATTTATAATGTCAAACAACCGCGATAGTCTTCGATCTCATACTGTATATTGTCTAATGCCTCCGTATCAACAAGGTCATCGTATTGATGACTAATTACTTAGTCTATTTCAGAGTACACCCAGGTGATTTTTTATCTGCATCCATATTGATACAGGAAGTCATCTCAAGCCTGCTGTAGGCCATACCGCCGTTGGCACAAATAAAAGGATATAAGGCAGTAATGGTTTCAGCAGCTGATAGCAAGATTACAGCGTTTTTACGACGACTTTTTTATTAGCGCGAGCGATTCACGCCAGTGACGACGATATTTAATAATATTAAACATTGTTTACGGCACATAACTTTTGTTGTCGGAGCGGTCGTAATTTTCGTATATTTGTGATTTATCAAACTTTAAGTGTCTAAGGTGCTTCTTAAGGTGCTTCTGTAATATCTAGATTTGATTACGTCACCTTCCGTGAGTGGGACCTTCTGTAATAATATTATTATTCATAATTAATAGTTTAAAAAAAAACACTAAAACACGCTTTTGGGCTATGATACGATATTCCATCATGGAATGCCAGTGCCTATATTCCGGCTTCATCATCAGAACTTGAAACCTAATCGTGGTCAAAGTTCATTCCAAGACTTTTCTAACAAGTCCAAACACAGCTATGATACGATGTTCCATCATGAAGTTTCAGTTCATATCTTCCGACTCCATCATCAGATCAGTTCGACAGTACCATATTATTGTATTGTCATCAGAACTACATACAGCTGCCAATTTTCATGACGCTACAATCCTTGGAAGATGGTTAAATTAGTTACCTTAGATTCCATTACATAGTTAGTTACATACAGGTCAACCTAATAAAAGCGTGTTAATTAGCTGTTTTTAGTCGCAGTAAAAAAGACAATATACAAAATATTCGAAAATACGTGTTCTTTACAAAAGTTATGAATACATAATCAAATGAGAAACTCTGCAAAAAGGTGTGTAGTCAGATCAAAGGAATTGCCCCGGGATTCTGAAGGGGCGAGACGATACGTCAACGCGACACGACATTAAATTCGATATCATCCTCGATCCGACGACTTACTGATTCCGTTTCAAAATCGTCATCTAATCAAGAAACTCGATACTTCCTATGTGATTCCCACCCCGATATCGTGTTATGAGAAGTGAGCGACGTATGCTCAATTGGGATCGGGCTCTGGGGGTACTTAGTGCTTTGAGCTAAGGGCAATTCTGATCGCGTCCTTTATTTATTAAATCCAATATCCTTATTTCTCGGCGCTATATTCAAATTTAAATCGCCTTGGGTAGGAATAGTCAGTAAATATTGCTGAATGGGGATTTTTACTCTTATTTACCAGCTTTCTCCTATATCAACGACATGCAGACGATACCTCATATGCTGTCGCCTATCCTAAACTTACTTCTGACGATGAAAGGACTGTCAAATCGCTTCCAGAATCGCAAATATCGTCGAGTGACGACAATCATGTATCGTATCGTCGGTTCAGAATCCGGGGGCCAGTTTTCAGTACACACCTGAATATCATTTAATAAACACGATAGTTCTATATCTAGCTACCTAATAAATAATATATCTATAATACATACAATATACACATACATATATAAAATAACAAATAATATATACGTAGGATTAAGTTATATCATTTTGAGATCAGATATAGCTTCAGCCGCGAGTGAAATGCACTCGAACTAACGATGTCCCGCATATTGGAAGGTAGGTTGTTCCATACTCGTGCGGCATATACGGTACTTTGACAAGTACTTTGTACTTATACTATACAGTACTTTGGACATTACTTTGACAAAAGTCAAATATTATTCAGTATAATTAGATTCAGTATAATCAAGCTAAAAATAACACCTGCCAATTTCTGATACATTTTCAATAGTTATCTTACTGAAGCGCTTAGAAAATCAGCCGGAGCACGCACTCCCGTCATTTGTTTGCGTTTGCATCATTGTAGGTGAGATAAATGTATAAATATATATTTTAAAAAGCTGTAAGCTAAGTTTATCAATATTTATGGGGTTTATGCGAAGGCACACTTGTTGCGGAGGGTTTTCAGGAAGTTTAATATTAAAATCGCTGTCGTCGTCGTGTTATTTATTATACATTGGTGGCCCAAGATATTGGTGTCAGAGTAGAGGGTGTTCCAAAATACAAAAAGTAATGTGTTGCTCCCCCGCTCTGCGTGCCCCATGCCAAGGAACTACCTCGCGATTTAGGGATGTGATTAAAATGGAAAAACGGCAGCGCGTAATACGGCAGCCCGATACGGACGGCTACCGGGCATGCCTAGAATACTCATTATAAAAGCTCCCGCGGCGAAGAGAATTAATAATATTAAAACAAGGCCCAGGGCGGGCTGTCGGTGTAGCTGCCGTGCGCCCCTCACCGACCCCTCCGCGCTGTAGTCGGGGAGCTAGCGATTTTTTTCGATAGTGATTTTTCCAGTCACCAAACATCGCTAGGGTTATTCAGTAACTAATTTCTATTCAATTTAATTATTTTTATATTATTGTGATTGTGGTGTGTTCACATTAACTACTACAATTATTATCAGTTTTACTACTTTAAGTGCACAATATTTTTTAAATACACAGGAATTAAAGAAAAACACATATTATAATAAAAGTACATAATCAGGGTAACTTAGTTGCGTAATATTTATCCATTATTTAAAAACTACAGAAATTTAAATTAGGTACATATTAAAGATACTATCGTGTACTTACCTATGTATCCGATATTAAAGATACTATAGAGTACTACGTACCTATGTATATCGTGTTATATTGTGTACTATATATAACCTATGTATCTATGTACATATGAAAGTTTCCTTTCAACTGTCAATGGTCAATTCTAACTATGCACGAAATGCTTTTCTTTATAGAGCTTGTCATCATTACAACTCGGTGTTTATGGATGTTGATATATTTGCCACAACCCCAGACACATTTAAAAAACAAAATATGAATATATTACAATTTACTTAAGTAATCTGTTTATTATGAAAGTAGTAATCCTCCTCTTATCTTTGTATTTACATAACTTATTCCTTTTTTCTATTTTTCGTTCTCATAATTTATTTTATTACATAATTATATATTTTATTGTCTTATTATTATCTATTTAATAATGAATTCATTTATTACCATATTAATATACATGTTTATGAATCTATTTACTGTTTTTTTCTGCTCTATTTACTTTATATTTACTCTTTTAATACTTTGGAGTGTTTAGTAACTTAGCAATTATTTTTCAAAATATTTTCTGTTTATTTAAAAAACCCTAATATTTTCAGTTTAAAAAATGCTTGTATATTTTAAACTTTTCTTTAATATAGAATAACGTACTATATGACCTTTTAATAGATGGAAACATATAAATGGTTTATGTTTGTTACATTTTTTTATTTAGTGAATATGTTTAGTAAATATATTTGTACTGTCTGTTTCCCGAATAAAAATAATAAAAAGTATGTAATTGCTGTTTTTTCACACAAGCTATGTTGAACTTGGATAACTTTGGTTTGAGTTGGAATTTAAAATATTTCTTTGTTTATACAAGACCATGTTATTCTTTTTTAAAGATCATTTATTTATTTGTCTTTCCGTCGTTTATTTTTGCTTAAATATTTTCGTTTACGCAATCATGGTAAATTGGAAAATTTTAATTATTTTCAGATAGAAGATCCTGTGCCAGGGTTTTCTATTACAGATTCATGAAGTCTGACTAAACAGTTACACTTAATATATACTTTTAAACACTGTAAACAATGATGAAGAAGCTCGTGATTCAATAACCGAAGCTGGTCAATCGCTGATAGCCACTGCTTCTGCATGACAAAGTATAACCAGAGATTTCACTGCAAACAGTCGCAACGTTGCAGGAGTTGCATCTGGAGACTCTTGGTCAGCTATTGTACTTGCCAGACCTTGCTCCAATAGTGCCTATTTATTTTCAGAATTTAGACTTAACTTTTTACAAGGGTAAAAATAAACTTCGAAGACTTGGTGAAAAACGACTTCAAAGCATTCATTGGTTGCTGTCCAAGAGAGTTTTACAGCAGAGAAATTGAGCAACTCCCAATAATAAATGCAGGTCAGGGTGACGCGCATTAAACGAGTGTCATTCCCATTAAATATATAAAACAGTGCGCACTGCAACAAAATTTCATGAGAGTCTGGCGAGGCTTAAGTTATTATGAACATCAGCCAGATGCGTTTTTTTTCTTGGAATTATAGGATCAATTATCATGTAAAAAATGAAGATAACGAATATGAGAGCGATGACTTTTTATTTTGGTCTAATTTCTAGATCCCGCCAGACACATTCCACGATTTTATAAAGTAGCCAGACTTTTTTTAAATGATATTCTGTGATAATGTTAATTTGTATCATATATTTTAAATAAGGGCGATGTATCAATAAATCAAATCTAGGAATAATTCAGAACCGAAGACCAACGAGACAAGTTATACAAAATAGCCTTATAATACCCAGAATGAAAACATCATTTGGACAAAGACGTTACTCTTTTATTGCGCCGAGATTTTACAATCTGATCAATATGGAAATAAAAATGAATTTGTCATTTAGGTAATTCAAAAATAAATTAAAGAAATGGTTATTGAATCATGACAGACTAACCATACATCAAATGTTAGAAATAATAGTTTAATAAAACTTAGGTGCACAAATTTAAACATATTTTTAAACGTGTATGTTGAATATTTTTAAGATTGAACTAACTACCAAAAATTAAATGACTTTGTTTTTATATATTATTTTGACAATGATTTGTACTTTTTTTGACTAGATATTTTTATATTAAATCCTTTATTACTTAACATATATTAAATATTAATGACTGGTTCTCTCTTTTCTCACATATAATTTTATTGATATTATTTATTAGAATTTTATATTATTGCCGATTATATAATTAAATTGCATTTTATTTATTATATTATCTTTTAATAATTTTTTTTATTATTATTTTTTTTTTTTTGAAGAAGAACACAGTTTAGGGCAATTTAGTGTTATTAGCTTTTTACTAAAACTTGTACATCTATAAGCAATCAAGCCAAGCAAACTTGATTGTAATATTAGAGTCCTGTCCACCCTAGAACGGGCTAGTCCCAGTTAGGTGACAGAATCAAATAAGCAAAAAGTTTCATTCAACTGTCAACAAGCCAGGTTTTTTGTTCATTTATTGATCGACTTTAGTGAATGAAAAAATAAGTGCGATACGTTTGACCCTTCCGCTAACCCACTCATAGCATAATCCTTGCCAGACTTGCAATTTCTTGATTTGCATCAATTATAGACCAGATATATGAAATCGGAGACTATCGCGGTTATTTGACATTATAAATAAGATAAATAACGAATTTTCCTCGTGAATTTTGTAGCACCCGACGCTTCGGCGACGTTGCAGCCGCCGTTGTCTAGTCTACCCTGGACAACGTTGGCTGCAACGTCGCCGAAACTTTGGGTGCTACAAAACTCACGCGGTAAATTCGTTTTTTTGTCTTATTTATAAGAGCAGATATAATTACTTTCACAAACTGTGGAAAAAAATATAAAAATATTCACTACCTCCCAGACTACTCGCAGCTATCCATATCAACGCAGATCTCCTCTGCAGCCGCAAACACAATTATACCCAGCTGTAAGTCAAAATTTTAATTACCTCCATGTTGATTTGGGTAGGTGAGAATTTTCATAAAGTGGCCAGCCTGCCGGCATCGGGCCTTACTTGAATAAAGCGCTGTCTAATATTTTCATAGTAATATGAAAGAGGTTTATTCTGTTTATTCTGGAACCTATTTTATTCTGGAACCTTACGGGACCATGCAGCTTGTGCCTGATGACTTACCTCTGGTCCGCCTAAATCACGGTTCAGCTCTATCCGGTGGCCTCCTCGAGGAGGGACCAACCTGAAAGTGTTGCCGTGAACTCTGCCTTCAGCTATAACCTACAGTAGTTGACAGTTGGGCGGTGTCGACTACAACGGGCGAACCCGTCACCTCAGGCTGGTATAACTATACTTGATTGTTTTTCCAGACCAAAATGAAATTTCAAAGACCATAATGAATGACTATCGGTCCCATAAATACCATAATACCGTAAGCAGTTTTTGATAACGAATGTACTTTTTTATATCGATAAATTATACACATTTAACCGAAGGATTTCAAAATTAATAAACCGAACAATATTTGAACGCTCTCTCTGTGTGAGGTCGAGAAATTTTCTGTTTCCCTGTATAACATTTATTTCAGTTCCTGTGCAAATAATAATTTAAAAAATTGAAAACGACTGCCATTATAAAACATTAACTGCTATATTTAGAATTATTAGAAACAATTTGTTCCCACTGAAATGCAAGTTTATTTAGAGAATAAAGTTGGTCGGTAAAACAATATTCGTTCAAACAAAATTAAGCTCCGTTACGGTCACGATGACGCATTTTTTTCTGTAAACATCGAGAGCTTCAAGACGATTGCGCATTTTACGAGTCAGTCGACGGGCTATGTCCAAGGCCCGTGATCTCTTTGACTGGGCGATTGAAATTTAGCGAGGATTGACGTGAGCCAGGCCCGGCTTTCTGAGTGCCGCATCGCGGAGCTGCGCGTTATGCGGCAGTAATCATCGCGCGACTCGTCTCGTAATCATCGCGCGACTCTCGTGATGCTTTATGTAGCCTCGCACCGGCCGCAGGGTCGCCGCGAGCGCTGAGGTTGCCCTCGGTGCTCATGCAATAAAACATTTTTTATTTGTGGTAATCATTTATTGACGTTTGAACATTTGGACAATTATTTATATGACATTTGAACAGTTGGCCTACCCTATGATACTCGAGATGATATAGCATTTATAACACTACCACATACTTCTAAATCGGTTCAAGCGTTTAAAAGTTATTGTAAAACAAATAAACGGGAATTATACCTGTACATACATGAACATCAAACACATTACAACACTATGTGTTGGACAGTCTTGTAAAAATATTAATTTAAGGGAATTCCAGTATTCTCTTTAACTACTCTTTTAAAAATGGTCAGATTTCAATTAAAATATCTCACACGAAACTGGATTTATACATTTTTCTGAGTAACCTCGTGGGATTAGCACACCTGTGAAAAGAGATTTGATTCTGAGTCGTAATCTTTCAGGCTTAGCTAACAATTACGATCGGATTAAGCGCGCAGTCAGTCCAGAGCATAATATATGTCTGCGTGCAGGAGATATATGTCTGCATGTTTTTTTGGGATCTCACTTGTTTGAAGCTTTTAAATATGATTAATGATGACAGATGCGAGTAATAAATATTTCTTTTGTTTCAGGTGGTGCCGTTTCAGAATCCTCTGAAGCTCCGGAAAAATGAAGATCTATTCGAGGCCGTTTTATTATGATCTATACGGTGTTTCAGTCGTTGTTAAGTTTTTTATTTGATTGATTATAGTGATTTGTGCATAAATAAAAGTGAGAGAATAATCATGGCACCGAATATGAATGCGGGAGGATTTCTGCTTCTGATTATGATTTGTTTACTCTACACTGGATATGGTAAGTCTACGTTTTCTTTCACTTAAATTTTTGCTCAATTTTTGTCTAAAAATTGTATTCAATATTTCTTACAACAAACTATAGGTTAGGTTCTTAACTATCGAATTGCTGTTCTATATTTTTTTTTGAAATAATATATTCAATCAAAAGTTATATTTTTGTAATCAATGCACTTCAGCTATTTTAATAGAAGTTTATTGATTTGTTTCCTTAAAAAACCTGAGACCGAGAATCAATGAATTATTTGAAGCCGGCTTTGACTGCCTCATCTCAATTGTTTTTTTTTTTCATTCAAGAAGTTGTCTTAATTCCGAATAAGTTAATAGTATTACAGACTTCAGTACAGTACAGTACAGTTACAGAGTACAGAGTAAAACATGCTTTTATTAAAATGCTCTGACTCGAGCCAACCCTGGGTGTTATCCATATATGTGAATATATGTGCTGCTATATGTGATTCCCCTCGTTGGAAGCCAACCCGGGATGCAACAGCCCTTTCGAAGCGACATTTAGAACGGGCTGTCATAATTGAATGCGTATACAAAATTTCGTTTCTGTGCCGTTGACCGTTGAGGAATCTCCTCGTCGGGAGCCAACCCTGGTAAAGCAGTCATGTCATGGTAACATTTAGAACAGGCTATCATAATTGAATGCGTATCTATGCTTTTGACCGTGGAAGAGTATCCTCCTCGTCAGGAGCCGATCCTGGGTGTAGAATCAGGTCATGATCACCATAAAAATGCATTGTTATCGGAACGGAACCAACATGTAAATTTCAACTTCATATGATAAAAGGATGTGGTTGTAATTTAGCTTGAAAGATTTGACCTAAACAAACATACATATAAATAAAAGCTTGTAAAAAGGGGAAATCAGTCGGAGCAAGCTCCGAAGAATACGGAGTTTTCAGTCATAGCTTTTCTAATTTGGCGACCTTCTTTGCTGTTTGCGTGTGTGCTGATGGGCTTCACTCAATTCATGCGGTACTTAATTTTAGAGTTTTTCAATTTTCCAAATTTGAGGCAAATGAATTAAGATTGTTTTGCCACTTACTCCAAAGGCGGCTACTAACTGTGGCATAGTTTATTGCCTCCGCTTCCACTGTAGTTTTAATTTTTTCATCATCGACTTGCGTTTCCGACCATCCATGGGGCTCGTTCTTTAATTCAAAGTTTTCAGAACGGAAATATTTGAACCATAAACGCACCGTGCTTTCGTCAGTGGTGGCTGGCCCGAACATATCATTGATTCTTCTAGCTGTATCTAGCTACATATATGCTGTATCTAGCTGTATCTAGCTGTATGCTGTACAGATACAGCAGCTACAGCAGATACACCATGGCGGTGGAACTCATATTCGGAAATAACGCGATAATTTAACTTTTCAATAGTTATGAATAGAACGATACCAGAGTTAAATCAAATGACGTGAAAACAAATGCTTAACTGATTTCGAAACAACTTTAATACAATTTTTTTCAAATTCAAATTCAAAATTCTTTATTTATCTATAATATTACATGTATTTTTAAAATTCAAAGCCATCCTAACTAGGCCTCGCCTGTACTAAGGTAGGCTTAATATAAAAAAAAGTTATAGTGGTTTTCGTAACTTGCTATAATACATCTTTGTATATTATTATGTTACATTTGAGAAGTTAGAAATAGAATAAGAAAGCGTAATAATATTAAATTTAGGTATATACATATAAATATATACATACATATATAAATAAATATATACTTTATAGATAAATACAAAATAATACTATATATCTCACAAATCGTGCACTATTTTAATATATATATGTTATTAATGTCTCCGTTTCTTGTCGTAATTACATTAATTTGAAATAATTTGAATTTGGTATTTTATGGAGTGTTATTACTGCACGGGCATTTTTTTCGGTGAGTGAATCGATACAACGTGGTAAGCAACTATAATTTTTTTTTGTTATAAAAAAACAAAAAAATATATTTTTGTTTTTTTTTTTTTTTTAATTTGAAGATTTGAAGATGTTGACTGTTAAGTAAAGGTTTGAGAAGTGCTTGAGCGCGCTGCGCTATCTAGCGGTAGGTAATAAGACGTAAAAAAACAATATCAGCGACATTTTACCAACCGCTGGATAGCGCATCAAGATCTTAGTTTTTCATACTATTTAAAAATAAAATAAAAAAAGCAAAATTTGAAAAAAAAAAAGTTTCAAATTTTTTTTTTTAATTTAAAGTCGTCTACCACGTTTTATTGATTCCTCCACAAAAAATGCTCGTCCAGTAATAACACCCGTATAATGACCGCTAGATATTTGAGTTTTATTGAGAATTAGCCAGTATTGAGAATCGGCAAATTCATAGGTAAGGACCTAATACATATACAGCTATTATTATACAGCTTATAAATTTAATAAAAACGAATTAGCCGCGTGTGGTTTTTAGACCCGACGTTTCTTCGATGTTGCAATCGCCGTTGTCTAGGGTAGACTAAAGTATAGTTTATAGTCGTCCGTTGTTTTTCGGTTAGATGACGCACTGCTATTGTTATTTCGCAGATTATAACGGTGGTGGGCGGCGTGTTAGTGGCGCGCGAATTTTGATAATCCGTCGTGCACAAAACACTCACTGTATCTTGTGTTAGGTCTTTGCGCTTGGCGATAGGCATTGAGAACAGTTTAAAAGGGGGCTCCACGTAGTAGAGAGTTTGAAACCGTCGTCTCTATTCAGTAGACACTCCAGCTCTTTGTTAAAAGAGAATTATAAGTACATATATATGTTGTTTTTACGTACTGGGTATTACGAAAAAATCCATTTTAAATAGGGTATCACGGTGACAGCCTTGGTTACTATATTCCCCCAAACGTGGTTGGTAACTAAAGGTTTAATAATTTATATTTAGATGTTTAATTTACTTTACAATTTACGATTTAAATAAATACAAATATCTACTTTCGAATTTCTTTTATTCATTGGAGTCATAAATCAACCAAATAATTGGTGACAACAATCAATCATTCTAACACTGACCGCCAAACAGCAGAAAGTATGAATAATAGACTTGGGATGTTTGACTAAGGCTTTGACCCTCGTAGATTTCGCTGCAGACGGGGTAGAGTTAACATTCCGTTTCCGTCGTGTAGAGAGAACCACGCGAGCGCCCCCACTTCTTTCCCCCTATATTTCCAGCGTTGCGGTTAGATGGAATGCGCCAGATAGGCCCCGCCAGCGAATCGTAATTTTCGACCGTTTTCCTCTGGCACACTTCAAATAAATCGTTTTTATTCCGACGCTGGAAGGGCCTTTATATATCTGATCGTGAACTGACTTACTAGTTTCACGGCGAACGAAAACTAAATAATTACATACAGAAAAAATCCGAACTAGTAGTTGACCGCTGGAATGTGTGGTTTTTTCTTTTATCAGTAAAATATCCTCCAACTCCTGCTTTTATTATAATGAGTTGAAACGAGTCTCAGTGAACACAAGTTCAAGTTTCAAGTTCTTTATGTGTGAATTATTAAAAAAACATACAATGTTTAAGTAACAAACTGCCCAGAGAGCATACAACATTTCGTTTTAAAAGAAACTTCATAAAGTAGAAGCTATATAAGGCGCAATCAACAAGCAGTAAAACTAAAACCATCAACAGTTAAACTAATCAATATCAGAAATGATATCAGAAATAATCATCAATAATCAGATAATCAATGAAGCTAATTTTTATAATGTTTTGTCCAAGAAGAATCTAAATACATTGTAATTACATTTAAATATAAGATACCATATAACTAAAACAATCAATAAAATAATGAATTCAAGCTAAAACAATCAACACATGAAATAATCAGTATACGCATTACATTTTAAAAAAAGGGGCTGTAAAAAAAAGTCATTTTGTAAAATTTATAAATTCCTCAATGTATTTGTTGTAAAATAATCCTGTAAAAGTTTTTGTAACGTTCTGAGGTTGCTATTGTCTTTTATGTTACATGGTAGGCGGTTAAAATAATAAGGCCCTGAGAATTGGGTACTTAGCCTAGCAGCGTTTAAAACCACGCATGGTAGAATGAAATTATTCTTGTATCTGGTGTTTATGTTATGTATATCTTTAAATTTTACGTGACTTTCCTTTTCGGTGTAAAAATCTAATAATAGGCTATATAAGTAAAGTGATGTGAGAGTCATGATTTTCAATCTTTTAAAAACAGGTTTACATCTTAATCTTAATCTTATCTTAATAATCTTAATTAAATTACGTGTCACGTTGTTTGTCCGCGATGGACTCCTAAACTACTTAACCGATTTGAATCAAATTTGCACACAATGTGCAGTTTGATCCAACTTGAAAGATAGGATAGCTTACGTCTTAATTTATAGTCGCGATATTATTTTATTGCAATGTCTATTATTTGACATTCTCAATTATCTGTTAGTTCCAAACGATTTTAACAGATGGCGTTATCTATTGAGTAATCCATAGATGGCGCTGCTATGTTAAACCTACAAACGTCAAAGTCGGCCAAGCGTTACTCTAAATTCAAAATATTGTGAAGGTAATACAGTGAAATTATTCCTGCTTTTTAATTATTTGTGCTTCATTGTTCAAAACTCTTTAATTAAAATATATACATGTAAGTATTATCACATAGTTATAAAAGTGGAATAACTGCAGTATCAGGAACCTCTCTCCAATTTTTTTCATTTTAATGCTAAATCTGGAAGAAAATTGTGTCGGTCGCTATAAATAAGCGAGATATAGGCATTCAAAGTTTAAATTTTAAAAACAGGCCAAAATAATATAATATAAAAATGGATGTTGGTATGTCTGTCTGTCCGAGTTTAATGCCCGTCTGTCCGAGTTTAATAGACTCCGAAACCGTTTGACCGATCACCATGAAAGTTGGCATATATGTATTTTTTCATGGTTAAGGTTTTTATATATATCCGCTTTGTTGCAACTTTCAACTAGACGGCGCTGCAGCACACCAACTTCTATACTGCTCAACCGATCGCCATGAAAATTGGTATACATTGGTATTTGAGAACAGATATAACACGGGCAACGCCGGGTAATACCACTCGTAATATATATAAATTACGTGTCACGTTGTTTGTCCGCGATGGACTCCTAAACTACTTAACCGATTTGAATCAAATTTGCACACAATGTGCAGTTTGATCCAACTTGAAAGATAGGATAGCTTACGTCTTAATTTATAGTCGCGATATTATTTTATTGCAATGTCTATTATTTGACATTCGCAATTATCTGTTAGTTCCAAACGATTTTAACAGATGGCGTTATCTATTGAGTAATCCATAGATGGCGCTGCTATGTTAAACCTACAAACGTCATAGTCGGGCAAGCGTTATTCTAAATTCAAAATATTGTGAAGGTAATACAGTGAAATTATTCCTGCTTTTTAATTATTTGTGCTTCATTGTTCAAAACTCTTTAATTAAAATATATACATGTAGGTAAGTATTATCACATAGTTATAAAAGTGGAATAACTGCAGTATAGGAACCTCTCTCCATTTTTTTTCATTTTAATGCTAAATCTGGAAGAAAATTGTGTCGGTCGCTATAAATAAGCGAGATAGGCATTCAAAGTTTAAATTTTAAAAACAGGCCAAAATAAAAAATTAAGTAATTCACCACGCTATATTCGCCACGCTGATTCCTAATCTTCCATAATCTTTATTCGATCTCAATAAATAAGAGAGATATAGGCGTTCAAAATGTTCATTGCAATGTCAAGAAATTTGCGGTCATTTTGTTTGTACGTACCGTGGCCGACACATTCGGGTCCCATCAAACTTGCAGAAGGCAGATTTGCAGACGGCAATCTTGCAGACGGCATTCTTGCAGGCGGCAGTTTTGCAGAAGGCAATCTTGCAGAAGGCAGTTTTGCAAATGTCAAACTAACGTTTCGAGGGTCGGCATTTTTGCAGACGGCATTTTTGCAGAAAATGAAGTTAGGAGCAAAACATCGTATTTAAAATTTAGTGTTACCAGAGTAGAAATCGACAAAAGCCGCGTTTTCATATGTCAGGGTAGGGAAACCAGTCCACTTCTTTGAGTGTCCTCTCCATCGCAGATCTCAGCAATCAACTTTCGATTTTAGGGAAAGAAAAACCTAACCTAACCTAACCTAACAGAAAAACTTAAAACATTTTTTTTAATGTTTAGTTTGATGTACTGAATCATCCACTACAAGGATGCCGGTAATTAATGTCACTTCGATTTTAGGGAAAGAAAAACCTAACCTAACCTAACCTAACAGAAAAACTTAAAACATTTTTTTTAATGTTTAGTTTGATGTACTGAATCATCCACTACAAGGATGCCGGTAATTAAATGTGGAGAGGTAAAAATATTCACCACTTTAATTTACCCTGACATGATAATTTGCTACTTCTTTTTCTAAATTTAAAATTTATAGCATATGCTTTACTGCTTTATTTTTGGTTTGTAAAATAATATAAAATTATTTTATTTCGTGTAATCATGTCCTAATGCGCCATTCTCAAACGTTGCTAACTTCGGGTTTGTATGCAAGTTTGCTTTCTGCAAGAATGCCGTCTGCAAAAATGCCGCCTGCAAGGTTGCCGCCTGCAAGGTTGCCTCCTGCAAATCTGCCCTCAACAAATTTGGAGCTGTCAAAAGTGACATGTTTTGACATGAAAAAGTGACAAAGTGGCATGACAGGCAAGTTTGCCGCATGCAAAACTGGCGCGCCCCACACATTCGAGCATATCGTAATATCGATAACAATTACCGATATTACAGAAATTATGACAATTTGCAGAGTTTTAAGATTAACCGAAATATTTAAAAAAAAACGATCAAAAAAAAAATATTTTCGTGAAACTTTTAAAAAAGGGCACAAATTTTTATGTTTTTTTCAATATTTTTTTTTTTTTTTTTAATTTTGCGGTAAATTTGAAAAAACGTTTTTGTCCACGGTGTTAATTTGATATTGAAGAAATTTCGTTGTTTCAGGTTACCTTTCGTCATCATCAACAGCCATTTTGTAAAAACACATGTTATTTACTAACAACTTTGTAATATACTCATTTGTTACAAACTTTAATAAAAATAATAATAAATTTTAAAATTAATTCTTTTGTATTGATTTTTGATTAATATCAACTGTACGAAAATTTTAATCAATCGTGTTGAAAGTCCTTCCCCTTTAAATCCCAATCCAGAGGATTTTTATACCAGCATTAACGTTTCCGTCTTCGTTCGTAAATAATAATTTCATTGTATTAATTAAGGGGTTACGGTAGTAGAAAATCTGTCATGGAGTTCGCCATATTTTTTTACAAATGGCATCTATTTAAAAAAGCATGGTGGTCCCCATGAATGATGTTCTCCTACCGTTCCTATTAAATAGTTTACTACAATGTAATATAACAAAAACCTTAGCCACAGCAACGCGTGGCCGGGTCTGCTAGTGTTTCTATATGTTTAGCGTTGGCGATAATCCGTAATGCTCTTTTCTGTAGGTTAAATAAGGGTTCCCCGTGACAAGCGTAACAGTTTCAAGAGAGTCAACCAAATTTTAAATATTGAGTATTTATTACCATTACAAGCGTTACGTAGTCGTTACAATTATTACCATTACAGCAGTTAGGTACCATTACAACCGTTACGATTATGTAGGAACGACCAAATAGCAGTGCACGAGGCCCGAATCTTATATTCGGGCCGCCTGCACTGCAAATGACTTAGACATGTGTGTTGATAAAAGCTGAGGTATACCTTAGCTTTCATCAACATACGTGTCCAATTGCTGTAGCAAATAAAATATTTTTCTGAGAGCGTAATGCAAGGCCATGGGATGAAAACGAGGAAAATAAATTATACCAATAATAAATTAATAGTTTAAATAAAAACACGCTTTTGGGCTTTGATACGATATTCACATACACACGGCTATGATACGATATTCCATCATGGAATGCCAGTGCCTATCTTCCGGCTTCATCATCAGACCTTGAAACCTAATCGTTGTGAAAGTTCATTCCAAGACTTTTCTAACAAGTCCAAACACAGCTATGAAACAATGTTCCATCATGAAGTTCCAGTTCATATCTTCCGACTCCATCATCAGATCAGTTCGATAGTAGGTACCATATTATTGTATTATCATCACAACTACATACAGGTGTCAATTTTCATGACGCTACGATCCTTGAAAGATGGTTAAATTAGTTACCTTAGATTCCATTGCATAGTTACATACAGGTCGACCTAATAAAAGCGTGTTAAAAAGGAATGCTTGAATCAAGTAGTTAGACGAAAGAGTAACATGTGTATGTGAAAATCCCAACATCGTCTAATGGGAAACCACTTCATTTGCCTACGAAAGGTCGATATGTGTTCCAACTTCTTTAGGTAGTAAACAATACGAATACAAACGTTTTGAATCATTTTTAGTTTATTGAGTAGCTCCTCATACGCTTCTTGGTAAGCCAGAAGAATAGGGAAGATACGTTTTAAGATCTGCAAAATTCTACATTTAACCCTTTAGGGATCATATGACATAATAATATGTGTCTCATAATTTCAAAAATAATTTAAAAAATTATCGAATAGGAATAATTAATAAATTATATTTTTTCTATGTTATTGAGGCATCAAAATCCGAATATTAAATAAATAATAAAATTATTATTGAATAAAAAAATAAAATTAATGTTTAAAAATATTTTTTTTCAAATATCGCAAATATCCAACGAACTCCGGCGATTTTAAATAAATAAATAAGGTATTTATGGAGAACATTTCAATAAGATTTTTTTCTTTTACTACGTTTTTTAGTAGATTTCGGAGTTAAATAATAAAATAACTAAATTTTGGAAAAAGTTGTAACTTTGTATCTGTATGGACCACAACTAGAGTTGTCAACTACAACGGGCGAACCCGTCATGTCAGGAAGTTTTAACGAAATGTACGTTCATCTCCCGTGAAGCGAACGCAGAAGACTTAGGACAAAACAGTCCACCGTCAAGCTCCGCCACATGCCCCAACGTCTTATCCGCGAGGGATTGTTATACACATACGTATGTATGTGTTATAACAATCCCTCCCTTCTATTTCCATTCCCATCCTATTGTACTTATACATTTATATTTAGAAATGCTTCTTTTTCCCTTTTTCTTAAAAAGAAGGTTATAAAATTATTATCTTTTAAATGGGTAGGTACTTTATATTTTTTGCTAATTTAAAATGTATTAATGGCTATATTGATGTTAATTTATAAAATGTTTTTTTTTATATAAAGAATATGCTGTATACAAGAATATGCTGTATACATAAATAAATAACTAGGTATGTTACCCAGAGGGCTTACACTCACGCCCTTACTTCCAGTTGCGACCAGATTACTCCGGTCACTCGACTGGTTACGAGTTCGAGGTCGCTTGCGCGGTCCTCTCCCTTACGGAGCGGTGAAACGGTGTAAACCGAATCTATCGCGGACCACGGCATCCCTTGCCCGGCTGTTCACCCGGAATCGGGTAGTCGATGGTCGTTTCAAGAGCAGTCGCCGTAAGGTCAGCAACCACCCCTGCTCTATAGGAAATAGTACTGCTTCCAGACTCCCCCGACTGTTAGTCAGAATGCACAGTCGATTGGCTTACGCCGCACGGTGCGCAGACCGTCCAGGAGCGCCAGAAGATTTACTCCTAGAGGAAACTAACCCCAAGGCCAGAGTCCTACCCGGGCTCGCACTTCATGCGTGGAGGCCACCGGATGGATGTTGACCCGTGAGTGTGACCAACCCTGAACAAATGGGTCTTCGTGGCCAACTAAGCAAGGGCCCATTAGCTCCCAAAATAGTGTATGGACCACAGTGATATTTAGGTATATTGAATCTATTTAATAAAAGTTTTCACAAAACTTGACACATGTATTATTTACATCGCCCTTTAACAGTTTTATGTATCAAAAAAATCCATACTTTACCGCAAATCCTATGGTCATCAAAGGGGTAAGGAAATGCACCGGGGTTATATTGTTCCATTAGTTAAAAGCGGAAATTCTCAAATTAGAGAATAAAACATTCTTATTCGAGGGTTTGGCTAAATTTACTTCCGTAACAGATAAATCGGCGTTAGAAGTTTTAGTTTATAAAACTTTTTGAAGCGTTATAACCGAACCTTCAAATTTAGGTATTTTTTTCTTCTGAGGCAGTGAAAAAATACGTTTTTGTTGCGCTTCTCCATGCCTGAGAGAAAGAAAAGGAACTTGATCTTTTGTTCCGTCTGAGTCGTATCTCCGAAATGCTATAAAATGTGAATTTGTAATGTGGAAGGCTGATAGTTCTAAGGTAATAAAAAAAAACTCGTATTAGACGGTTTTTGTAAATTCTACCTCTGGATGAAAACAGGGGGTAGGTTTTTTTATATGTCACTAGAATTTAGAAAATCATGTATGTAATATGTTAGATCAACAAAATGCCTTTTAACAGCTGGTAAATAAATTCTAAACGACATTTGGCAGTGTTGCTTGTAAAATAAAACCTATATGTGGTGATATTTAAAAAATAACAATTTACATTACTTACCATTTAAAAAAAAATATTACATCGGAAATTTATACATTTATTGGCACACATAAATATTGATGGATTATAAAAACACATATAAATGTCGCCAAATACAACACACCTGATATTTTCCTAAATTATAGTTCAGTTACTGCCAATTTTGAAACAACTGTATATACTGCATATTCCTTAATATATACCAACTCTCTCCAGGTATTGATATTCAAGTTTCCATTAATTCAAACCCTTAGCAATATCTATATTGAGGTTTATAAAAACATTTAAATAATAGTCATTTACAGCACACCTGATATATTCCTCACATTTTTTGAGTTTCTGCCAATTTTGAAATACACTACATATACTACAAACTCTTCGATACACAAAACACTTTCCAGATATCCCGATATTAACGTTTCCATTCATTCAAATCCTTAGTTATATCTATATCAATGGATTATAAAAACACGTATAAATGTAATAATTTACAGCACACCAGATATATATTTAAAATATATTCCGGTTTCAGCCAATTTTAAGATATATACTGTATATACTGTACACTTATCGATATACCAACTTTCTACAGGTATCCGAATATATAAGTATCCTTTCATTCAAACCTTAATATACCGTTACTATCTAATAACCTCCTAATATACAGTTGGGTAGCTCCAGAATATAATGATATACGTTTCTCGTATATGGCTTTTGAACCCGACCTAAATAAGTTTATTAAGCGGCATATTATTATCAACAACATCAAAGTCTTTGGCTGAGTTAGCAGCCCCAGAAGGATCCAGGGCCAATTATATAAGTATAATATAATAATCACATGTCTCGTATTAAACATATCAAGGGAGTCGAACAGTATCGCGGATGTTTGACATTATGAATAAGATAAAAACGAATTTACCGCGTGCAGTTTGTAGCACCCGACGCTACGGCGATGTTGCACCCGCCGCGCCATTGTCCAGGATAGGCAGGTTAGTCTACAGATTTTTAGTGTACGCTGCACAACGGCGGTAGCAACATCGCCAACACGTCGGGTGCTAAACAAATGACGCGGTAAATTCTTTTTTATCCTATTTATAATCTCAAGTTAGAATGAGATGATTAAGTACTAGGCGATATGTGAAAAGTGTTGGAACAAAAAATCTAAAGAACATTGGATTCTTATACACTCAGCGAGCAATGAATCCGGGTTCCCAACTTAAACCTCGATTTCTTGGGAACCAAGAATGCTAGATCATTCAATAATTACCACATTCAATAATAATGAATATTGAATATCAGGAACGTTTCTAATATTGTTTATGACAACAGAAACAAAAGCAAAAACAATTGCAGTGAATTCGCAGTTCGATTTTCAAAAATCATTTTTTTTTAATTTTAGCCTTTTTGATGGCATTGATTTACCGCAAATAAGAAGTTTGCTTAATTTTATTTCAGTAGATAGACTAGATTAGATAGATTTGTATTCGAAGTAGACTTACAGTACTTTCCGAACGTCTTATGTTTCTAGACATTTATGCCTTGCTTGTAGGCTTTACCATTGATTATTACACTATATAATCAATAGATCTACGTAATAGTAATAATAATAATAATAATAACACTTTACAAATGGTTTTCATAGCTATATTACACAAAAACGACTTGACCAGACCAATGTATCGCTTAAAAAATCTTCAATTTTATAATAGCCTTTAGAGCACAAAGTATCTTTAACAATTTTTCTAAATTTAGTGTCGTAGTTATCGTAGCGTAGTTTTAAATAGTCTATAAAATACTTTTTATTTCAATTAACTAGTATTCTTAGTTTCCGAGACATTAAGGTTTATGTTGGTAACCCCGATTTATTCTTCTTGAGTGTAAATGTAAAAATACCAACACGGAAACAATTGAATTACAGCAAGATTTGTAGATAATTATGACTTGAATACGATGGTACATGGGTCATACTGAAAGTTTCTGGAACTGGCCACTCATAATAAAAGAAATAGAAAACCTATAACGCAATTTGAAAATGGAACTATCTGGAAACATGTTACTTTTATTTAGACTTGCGAGATTGTCATTTGTTTTTCATTGTGGCCTCGTTTGAAAATTTCTTGTTGAAATCACAATGATTTAACTCGAGAAAATTTTTGCGCTATGATTTTTTACGATTTTCGCTGCGGCTTAGGTCATTTAGAGAGTTGCCAAAGACTTCAATTAGTATTTGGCAATGAAGCCCCATCTCGTAGCTGTGTGTATGCGTGGTTCATTGATAACATATAAAATTAATGATAAGGCGTAGCGTAAAAAGTTTTCAAAATTAGTCAACTTGAATCGCGACTTAATAAACGACTACTTCAAATGTCTATCACTACTATTTTAATACGAGAAATTTTCTTTTTCTCCGACTGTGCTATATTTTTGTAATTAAAACCTTTTTCGATTCAGTTTTTTTTATGGATATATTGCTCAAGGGATAATATGTGACTAATATTAAAAAAGTAGTCACTTCAAGTATTAGTTCTAAATATTTATATGAATTTTCAAAAGGAGAAACAAAATAATCTATCATCGCAGCCGTCGACATTACGACTGCAATTGCTGAAATTTCGAAAAGTACAGTGATAAGAATTTGGCGGAGCTTATAAACAATAGATAATTATTATGAAGTTTACCATTGCAGTTGCCTTTTAATTTTCAGATTACTGAATAAAAAATGCAATATTTGTTTTTCTTTATTATTGAAAGAAAATATTAATATATCTTTCACATGGAAAAAAAGTCTATTAATTTTTTCTCTTAGGCCAACTTACACACATTAAACCGGTTCATTATATAATATAAATATAACTAAACCTCTATATGGTACATTCATAAAGGGCGATGTTACTCCTCGTACTGAAAGCCTGCCTACAATATTAATTAATGACCTAAAAAGGTTGAAACACTCAAATCTATTTCGATAGCCAGCGAATATCTCTAGAAAAATTCTATTAGCGGGGGTAACTGTACGATGTTTAATGAACTTTAATAATGTGAGTGAAAATCAATTCCAAAGCGAAATACCTAAACTTTTACCTATGTCGGCGTCATGTGGAGAGAAGTGCCTAACTAACTTAGGTTTATAGCAAAAATAGGTTAAAATTAAGCGCGAACCTATTTTACTTTCCAGGCCAACTAAACAGAAGAGGGAAAAAAGTATTGTGAACGCCCATAATTTTAGAAACCCCTGAGACGATTAAGACAATTTCCAGATTAAAGTGTGTATCTCCGTGTATTTTTTTATTTTTTTTTCATTTAATAACCATTGTTTTAGATACAGTTTTGAACAAAATCCAGCCAAGCCTATGGCTTACCTGCTGGAGATTATGATAGGTCGACTTTCAGTGCGACTTTAGTGGCCATCTTGACCATATTATAATATACTAGCTGACCCGTGCCCACTTCGTTGGGCGGTAAAACTTTTTACTCGTGATGAAATTATGAGTGTGGTTCGGTTAGTACCTACTGAGTGATATGATTTATTTCCTGACTGCCAAAAGAAGGGTTATATTTTTACTGCATATGTATGTATGTATTTGCATGCCAATTTGACTATATTATCGTTATTTGTGAGTGTCTTCTTGTGAGTGTCTTATTTGTGAGCGTCTTACCTCTTTAACCATTTATGCAGTAAAAAGGGAAATTATATGCAGTAAAAGGGAAAAGTCTTTTGTTTTAAACACTTGAGACGATAAATTTATTTATTTTGATAAGAATTAATAATTGTTGATAATATGACCAATAAACATGACCTAACGATTCAAATTATTTTTTTATTATAAAATACTACTTTTTGTGACTCAAATAGAAAAGTCAGACATACGCTGTCGATGACTTTTTTGTAGGCATTATCAAGCTCTACAACTTTTCTCTATAACTTAATCATATATCTGTCATCGTTAAGGCAGCGTTAGTTAGAAACCTTTTTTCTCCGACTTACTTTGCAAATCCGACTACCACAAAAAAATCTTTTCATTTTTCGGATTAATATGTGGCTTTTTATTGGTAAAAGAATTTTCAAAATCGGTTTAGTAGATCCAAATAACTTCCTACAACCTCACAAACTTTACCTCTTTATAATATTAGTGTAGATATATGCTGCAATTACATTAGTTAAGATTAGTCGGCACAAAGCCACCCCCTTGATTATATTTACATAAAAAGATGAGATGGGGTGTACTTAATGCTAATATAATATGTATACGTGTATGAATCTTATTCATATCATTTACTCGTATGTTTCACTTTTACTTATTTTAAATATAACTATTTTCAATTGTTTTTTTTTGTTTTTATGTAATTTTTTTATTAAATTTTAAATTTAGAGAAATTTTATTGTATACTAGCTGCGCCCAGCGGTTTCACCCGCGTGGTGATAGAAAATTGTGATAATGATGATAGAAAACCATACATCTTTATACATTATAGCCTATGTATTATTCTGATGTGTAAGCTATATTATTGTAAAGTTTCATCAAAATTCATTCAGTAGTTTTTGCGTGAAAGAGTAACAAACATCCATACATACATACAAACTTTCGCGTTTATATTATTAGTAGGATATGAGGGATTAACTAATCCAATCTTCTTTTTCCATGATGGTTGCGAAAAGGAGGGAAGAGTAGCCGTTCATTATGTATCTGGCTAGTGCTGTGTTTATATTGGATATACATTTGGTAATCGCCAGTCTCGAAATATTGAACTGTCAATCTATAAATAAATAGTACATTAGCTGGTAATAAGCCACAATAATTGAATAGTCCTATCTCGTCGTTTCTGAATTTGAATCTGGTGTGTATCTATGTGTGTCTGTGTGTGTGTGTAATCCTCCACGATAGCGGCCAAACGCTTAATCCGGTTGAGATGAAATTTCGTATGTAGGCATCATTTGGTCATGGAAAGATTTGAAATGAATGTGGTCAAAATCGGTCCACCAGGGGCGCACTAGCTATATATCAATATCCAAATATAGGACTTACAGAATTAAAATTTAGTGGACAGCTGATTTTTTCTGGCTAAAATCACGGAGGTGCTTATATTATACTTGCTGGGAAAGTCTTGGGGTGATACAACCGATTTTTTCGTAGTCAAAAGTATTTGAGATTATAACATCAACGGGGCCTATTAACTCCCAGATGACGTTGATCATTGTAATACGCTACATAATCAATGGTGACGTGTTGATTAGACTGTATCTTCACGGGTGGCGATTTTACCGACTTTTATTTTATTACGCCATTATTTTAATTCCTCTTTATAATTGAAAGTTAAAATTGATGTTTTAAATATGACGCAACGCAAATGTAAGTTTAAACTAGCGTCAGCCATAATCGATTTGTAAGTTTAAACTAGCGTCAGTCATAACGTAAACATTTCATTTGAGTATATTAGTAAAAGAATATTTCTACCGTTTTTGACGTATGCATTTAATGCACTTTCCAGCTCCGAACAGGCGCCATGATAACCTTTTCAAACAATACGTCTCCGACGCGATATCTGTGGGCGCCACAGAGCGTTTATGCGATCAGGACAGCCACAATCAATCGTTATAGAAAGTGTTCTTACGCTATGTATAGTATTAATCTGCACTTTCTGTACCTGGCGTAATGTGAGGCTACTTTGATGAAAAATTAAATTAAATCGATAATTGTCTTTTATTTATTTCTAAAATGAGTGATGACAAATAATATATACCGATCGGTAGTTAGTCCTTAATCTTATAAGAAATTAAAATAATACCCCCGATACTTTCGAAGAAAAAACGAGCTAATCAAAGTTATAATAAGATCCCATTTAATAGGGTTAAAATTGTTTTTTTTTTTAAATAAATGAAACAGCAGGTATGTATAATTATTCAACTTTATTTAATAATACTTAAAGAGAGGTAAACCTTAGATACACAAATTTACACTTCGAATACACTCCTTTCTATAGAAAAAAATAAAAAAACCCACTTGAAAAATATTAAATCAATACAGGCCTCTTTAAGAAGCTGAGCCATATGCGGATAATAAATGGAGGTCGTGAACAGAGCCATAGATTATTCGACTCTAGTGTGTATAGCCCGTTCTAAGTATTTTATTTTTTTATTTTTTTCAAATAGGCAAGCTGGTAGGAATCCCTACTCTTGGTATAGTCAAATTGAATAACTGGTATTATACCTTATGTGGTATAATTATTTTTTTTAATATCGACTATTATTTTTTAATTGTAAAACAATTAATATTTCAATTTAAAATAAATATTTAAGATCTTTTAAAAATAATTGGAGCTGCTAAAATACTGCAGATAGTCAAAATATAAAAACAAAGAGTCGGTTATAAAACAGTAAAATTCAAATTATAAAAAATATAAAATTAAATCAATAACAATGTCGCAATAAAAATAGTCAATATATTTTTTTATAATATAATCCATCTTTGATAATCAATGATGGTATCTTTGGTCAACGGAATTCTGTCACACACTGCTTCAAAAGTGTTTTCTGCATTGGCGGTAAAATTGAAGTAACAGATAAAATCTGAAATTTAATTGCGGCATGATATTACGATGAAATCAGTACGAAACCGTATATAAAAAAAACAAAAATAGACACGTACTTATAAGGATAATGTCCAATTTCACTATTTGCAGGCGTAGTTTTTTAGTGTCTTTCAAATGATGCAAAAATTAACCCAAAATGACTAGTTTTATCACCATGACATGGCTGCTGCACTGGAGTCGGTATTTTTTTTGTATATTATTGAATCCCCGAATAACTACAGAGTTGTAAATCTATTATTTTTTATGTTTAGAGGAATTTAATTTATAAACGAGGGATTAGCATTCTTAATCTCTTAATTTCCATAAAAGTTGTAAAAATGATGGTTAGCCTTTCATTTCGTATCTGTCAAGTTGAAATTCTGAATTTTTCAGTCTCGAAATATTGAACTATCAGTTGTTAGTTGGTAATAGAATAATAGTTGGTAAATGTCACAACAATTAACAAGTAAATATATTAAAAAGAATAAAAAACTACTGCCGTTACAGAAAGTAAACTATTGAATTTATAATTATTTTTATTACGGTTTTTTATGAAATATTTGTCTTTTATGTATGTATCTAAATATATACATATTTACGGAATATACTCAATCAGACCTTTCATTTGACACTAAACAAGATATAGTCATTTTAATTTATTGAAATTTGTTCAGTTATACTACTACTCACTTGATATTTGGACAATTTAGGTACCCTATAACACTAGAGATCACATAACGATTTTAACAATATCGCACACTTCTAAATCGGTTTAAGCGTTCAGAAGTTATAGTGCAATAAAGAAACGGAAAACACACATACATAGATGAAACCTGAACACATTACACAAATTTTTTATTAGGCAGTCGTGTAAAAAGTCCTGTATCGTAGTGTCTGAATTTAAGTCTAGTATTATTTGGAACCATGATTTTTGAAATACGGTCTTGTAGGTATTCCTTATTTAGGTAATATATAAACAGCTATTCGTTATATTAAGTCATATTAAGAGTTACATTTTAGTTATGTGAGGGACCACCCCTCACTAGACTCCAAATTGTTCGGTGTGAGGTGGTGGTATCAACTTACGAGTTATCTCCGTATTGAAAGGCGGTTTTGAATGAAGTAGAAGGTATTTATTGATTCAAAGTTTGATATTGCCAGTTATAACGCTTCCCGAACAAGTTATGTTGACGCGAGTGTATAGATGAGCGCCTGCGGTTACGAGGATATACGGATGAGGATTGTATGTGTGCTCCTAGTATCTTGTACTGGCCACCGCTCGAGTCTGCGGGATTATAGACTGATGCTTCGAGACTAGGGAAGATAAGGAAAGGAAACCAAGGAGCCGGATTCGTTGACACACCTCGTGAGAAGGGTACCGAATATGCCGTCGCAACTTTGGGGGAAGGTGATCACTCGGGAATGATAATTTGGTTGCTTTTTCGCCGGTTTATATAGGCCGATAAATGATGCAATCCAAAATATTCCGAGTAAAAGTATTGTTTCATCGTGCTGATTCATGGCTGCACGGGTTAAAATAATAGCTTAATTGTGTCAGTGTATTTCACTGGAAATCGATGCTTTTGTTGATCACATGTAATGGACTTAAGGTCCGTTACAGATATTTCAACTGCCTTCCCGTAAAAAAATTAAAGACGCCCTCTGTTACGCCGCGGAGCAGAGAGAGATGGAAAATATCGAACAAATATAGGCCTTAATTGTTGAAATTTTCGACAGCATGGCTACACATCAGTATATCGTACAAAAGACTTAAGCTGGGAAGTCTGCGCTCAATTGCTTGAAGATCCGTTGTCTTATGTTTCGCCTATCTGTGACATACTTATAGTTTTGGCGGATTTTAATGTAGATTTGCTAGCTCCTCTGTAACCGACACTCATAAGTAAGTAATTCCTTGATGTGGTTATAACTAACTGGAAAGCCGATTGCATTTGATCCTCGGTCCTACCCATGCGACGTCTAACCGATCATTTACTATTATTGGCTGCGATTAATTTTCCTATACCCACTGAATTCATACGCACGATCGAGTGTAGGCTGATTGATCGCATTAAACAAGACATTTTCATAAAGCATCTGTCTAAAATCGATTGGTCATCTTGTTTAAAAACACATTCCCCTAAAGACAATCTCAACACTCTTAGCAACCTACTTATATCTGCTTTCGATTTCTTTGCCCTGATGCGAAATCATACGTTACGACAAGAAAATACATCGTGCTCATAAATTTTTATAGAAAAAAAAAAAACAAAATATATTTTTGTTTTTTAAATATTGAAAGTTGCTTGTTTTGTTGTACTGATTCAGCCACTATATAAAAGTCCCTACTTGTTATTATTATTATTCTTGTTTCCCATAACTTTTCATATGGAATGTCCCCTTCAATCTGCCCAGAGGACAGCCATACGTTCAAACCATTCGAGATCTACTGGCAAAACGCCTGCCAGGACTGGCAGGGCCAATGTAGAAGTAGGGTGATAGGCGTCACTTAGGGCTGTTAAAGAACGATGTCTAGTCATTGCATACATACATTCACATAACAGCAATGAGTAAACGGGAGAGTTGAGAGTAGAAGACTGCAGCCGCTGCTGCCTCAACACTGAACAAAGAGATCGCAAACAAAAGATAGAAAAGTGGAAGGGAATAGTCATAGTTGGGAGCCAGCGACCAAAAAAGCAGGAGTAATGTAAAAGCTGATACTTTCAGATCAGACAGTATTTTTACCATAGAATGCCGGGGTAGAGTGAGCAGGCCAGATTCCGGGACACCTGGCGCTGGCGTAGGTACTAGGAAAGGTGTAATTTTAACCGCCGGAATGCTAATACCACCGTCGGTGGTTATTCTGTTGCGACAACTCGCGGGCGGACGAATCTTCTATACTAATATTATAAAGAGGTAAAGTTTGTGACGTTGTAGGAAGTAATCTCTGGATCTACTGAACCGATTTTGAAAATTCTTTAACCTATAGAAAGCCACGTTATTTGTGAGTGTCATAGGCTATATAATAATCTGAAAAATAAAAAGACTTTTTCGTGGTAGTCGGATTTGCAAAGTAAGTCGGAGAATAAGCGGTCGAACGAAAACGTTTCTAACTAAGGCTGCCTTAACGATGAGAGATATATGATTAAGTTCTAGAGAAAAGTTGTAGAGCTTGATAATGCCTACAAAAAAGTCAGCGGCAGCATATGTCTAACTTTTATATTTAAGTCACAAAAAGTAGTATTTTATTTTAAAAAAATAATTTTAATCGTTAGGTCATGTTTATCGGTCATATTATCAATAATTATGAATTTTTAATAAAATAAGTAAATTTATCGTCTCAAGTGTTGTAAACAAAAGACTTTTTCCTTTTATTGCATATAATTTCCCTTTTAATGCATAAATAATTAAAGAGATAATACAGTCACAAAAAAGACACTCACAAGAAGACAGTCACAAATAACCGTATTACAGTCGAATTGGCATGCAAATACAAACATACATATGCAGTAAAAATATAACCCTTCTTTTGGCAGTCAGGAAATAAATCATATCACTCAGTAGGTACTAACCGAACCACACTCATAATTTCATCACAGGTAAAAAGTTTTGCCGCCCAACGAAGTGGGCACGGGTCAGCTAGTATAATTATATGCGAAAAAAGCTTTTCGAAATACGCCTTTCTTGAATAGCCACCGTTATACATTAGTATTCGTACACTAACACCCCTACAAAGAAAATTTCGAAGGTTGAAAAGATGGCGTCTTGAGATTCACTTCCATGGCTAGCTTTCTAAAGGTTTAACTCAACTTTCTAAAGGCATCAACTCTGTACGTTCATGCTCAAGATGATAGGCATCAACATGATACGTTCGCGCTCCTGGAGCGTGCAACGTTGCATGCTCCGCGGCGAGCGCTCCACGCGGTGGCGGTAAATGCTGCTAACACAAAGTGAAGCGCAGTGTGTTCGTGGACGCGAGCAAAGTTAGACTTTGGCGGATACGCCTCGCGCATCACGTTCGGCATTCAGTAAACGCGAATCCATCGCTATTGAGTGGGCTAAGGAGAAATGTCTAACTCTAATCGAGGAGTACCGAGGTTATACAGTTCTGTAGGTTCCGAAGGATAAGACATTTTAAAATACTACATGTTCGCTCAACTTTCGACTAAAAACTGCGGAACACTCGTTATTTTTGAGTTGATGCGCGCACCGTCTCCATTTGAGCAGTTGCAGATGCGCGGATCAGAGTTGATGCGCGAACCTAATGGATACCCACCTTAAGGGCTAATTAGTACCCAAAAGTGTTTTGAAAAAACTGAAAATTCATCATTAGACAGTGGATGCAATAAAGAACTCGAAACAAAAGGTCAGACTGCTTAAAAATACAACGCGTAGCGTCAGCATTACTCCATACATGTAACAAAAATGAAGTCCATGCAAATACGCCGTTACGTATTTGTTGTTAACTATTTGTCGATACGAATCGGTCTAATGTGCCGCGGAATATAATAGACTTCATTTTTGTGACATGTATGGAGTAATGCTGACGCCACGCATTATATTGTTAAGCGCTCTAACCATTTGCTTCGGAGTTCTCTATTGCATCCACTGTCTAAAGATGAATTTTCAGCTTTTCCAAAACACTTGGGAATATTAATAAAAATTACACCCTTCATGGTACGCCAGCACTAGGTGTCCCAGAGTCTAGCCTATTGACTATACCCCAGCATTCTATGGTAAAAATAATGTCTGATCTGAAAATATCAGATTTTACAAAACTCCTGCACGTTTTAGTCGTTGCCTCTTGGGCTATCATCGTCGACGACGAACGGTGGCGTAGAGATGACATTGTGCACTCGATGTTTTCAATGGACGGGCGGTTATTTAAGTGGAGCAACCGCGCAAAGAGCAGATAATGTTTTCCCCCGCCGCACAAAGAGTCCTTCTTATTATATACAAGGGCACTGCGCTGTTGCGGCGGCGATGTCGACATGATTGTTTTCAGAGACAAGTGGGCGGAAAAGTGGGGGCCGACCGCGACCGAAGTCATTAAAGATGCATTGGATTTTACTCTGTTTTAAAATTGTATTCTGTAAGAGGGACGTATTTGCTTGACGTGTCGATCAATATATTATTAAATATTTTCTTAACACTCGAAGCGCAAATGGGCCCATTTTGACTCCATTTGAATTTTAATTTTATCCACTTCCTTGTACTAGTGTTATTTAGTTATTTCATATAGTATATTTCAGTCAATAATGAATTAAAAACAAAATAAAGCGATAAATTGATTCATCCCAATCCCATGCAACCCGAGGCAAGTCACACATCTAACTAAGTTGACGCCCTTAGCGATTTAAGCCATGTGAGATTTACGACTTATTTTAAATTGCGATCTGACATATTAAAACAAAGTTTATTAGCAACAATTAATAATAAAGTAATATTATTTATGTAGACTAAAAATACACACACACTTTTTAAATATAAAACACTAATAATCACAATATCAATATGATATATTGAAATATTTCTTAGGTTCCACAATGCCCCAACTAGCCATTTATTAGTTTGTAAACTATCGATATCACCTAGTATTTCTAATGTTATTTAATATAATGCTTTAATATGAAATTACATAATATCTAATATTATCTGAATTTTTTTGATGAGTGCTTCACATAACAGAAACATATTCATATGACAAGCCCTAGAACAAGTGTTCATACTTAGTTGGGCGACATGGGACCGATCTTCACTATAAGCGTGACACAACTTGCTGTGGGTTTTAGTGCAGTGTAGATATTAAATATAATTTGTTACGCTTGTCGCTTATTATGGGCATTGCTTTAAATAAATAAATAAATAAATGACCAATGTCCGATATTAGAGACCCACGTTAGGTACCAGTTTATATGCTAGGAACGAGTACCTTGTATTATATGTATTCTATAATAAAAGTATTCTACTTGTATTACTCAGAAACGCTAAATTGAAAACTAAACTGTGAACAATGGAAATTGTAAACATTAAATGAAAAAAAAACGGGCTTCTCAATTCGATTTATCGCATAATACGTTTGTTAGAAAATTGATACTTTATTGAGTTTCGTTACAAATTGGGTGCGAGAGTCCCTAGTGTTTTATCCAATTTACAATACTTTTATTCTTTCACAGGTCTACCAGCACAACGCGAGAACACGAAGCAAGCGGGAGATGGAATACCAGCTCAACAAAATGCTGCTGTCGCCACATTGGCAAAGGGGGGCGGTCATACCGACAATGACATCGAAAGAGGATCCATCAGTGTCATCGCACCAACTCCTTCCGGACCACACTTCGACGTCACTGCTAGCAAAAACGTGTCCACGCAGCTCGGAAAGACCGCCTATCTTACGTGTAGAGTGAAGAACCTGGGAAATAAGACGGTGAGTATATAAAATAGGAAATCTGATCAAGATTCTGTAGATGTAATAAGTTACCTCCGAGAATGCTTCGATGAGGCCGGGAGATGCAAGAAGTAACAACATTTGACCTGTGCATTCTATATGCTGGAATCTTTACCAATGTATAAACTTCATATATGAGTGCCGTTTCTTACCGAAGCGGAGGTTGGCTATCATGGTCGACTGGTATTCAGCAGTCAACAATTATATATGTTATAAGACAAAGGTACGTCTTATTTAAAACTGTATAAAGTTAAATAGTGATTTTTTAGTGTACAATATTTAATACGCTAACAAAATATACTTAAATCTAAATTATAAATTTTGCATACCACATTGCTCAAAAACATCGATTATGGAATATTACCAAAGGCTTAAAAATACTTCTTCAGTTCGGACCGGC